>JAVYIG010012640.1:0-52256 GCA_035222895.1 Strongylocentrotus droebachiensis
TGCGGTGTTGGAGTCCATACTGCTAAGATACGAGATATGTCGTAAATATTGAAAGAAAGTTGGCTGTTGGATGAACCTTCACTGTTCACCCTAAGTGATGATTTCGTCTGAATTTACAAGCTTTTTAAAGCTTTTTTAATTGAAAATGGACACGCCCCCTCCCGAATGACACTTTTCCTCTCGCAGTTCATTGGCATGGCATCAAACCTTAATTTCACCATATAAGTGCATGTTTTTAAACATTCAATTATAGCTATTGTTTTGGAGGAAGTGTTGAAGGACAAAAATATGTGATTAATTACACATGGTCTATTAATCTGGGTCAGCCAACATTGTCTCTCTTTATTATTCTTGTTTTGTTGGATGGGTTTCGTTCTCTCCATATATCTATTAAATGTAACTCTTCCATAACGTTGCTCACTTCCTTACCAAATCTATTTTAAAGGCTTTGCTTTACTTTTCCATTATAATCTTACTCATAATTTATATTTAAATTGTTCTAACCACTGTTTGCCCTAAATAATGAGTTCGTCCGAACTAACAAGATTTTAAAGTTTTCTTTATTGAAAATGGACACGCCCCCTCCCGAATGACACTTTTCCTCTCGCAGTTCATTGGCATGGCATCAAACCTTAATTTCACCATATAAGTACATGTTTTTAAACATTCAATTATAGCTATTGTTTTGGATGAAGTGTTGAAGGACAAAATATGTGATCAATTTCACATGGTCTATTAATCTGGGTCAGCCAACATTTTCTCTCTTTATTATTCTTGGTGAAAGTAAATTGTTTTTTGGATGGGTTTCGTTCATTCCTTATTGTATTTTCCCCTCTCTTTCTCATTCGTTGGAAAATACACGTTACATAACACCATTCTAGTCCCTTGAATTTCACACATTATATTAATATATAACGTCCACTATCGTCCTGCTCTATGTTTACGAGTTAAGCATCAACATAAGTCTTGATTATAATAAGTACCCCTCTGCTTTGATGATATGGCACAACCTTCTCTATTGGGCAAACAATGAAAATACAAAAAAATGAAACACCCGCTGGCGTGCGGGGCCACCGCCAGGTGCCCTCCCCCTATTGACTGCGCCGGCTTTTCGGGCCTTGCTGCTGCACAAGGCTAAACATACACGGGGGCGGTGGGCGATTCGCCCGCGTGACCTTCATAATCGCCTCCGTCAAATTGCTCACGGGGGCGTTTGCAAAATTATAAATCGCTCCCGTGGAATTATAAAATAAAGATTATCTTTTCTGTTATAACTTTCACACAATATCGAGTTTCAACTTTCAAACCTGCCATATTGTAAACAAATGAACGCTTTTCGCCGCAAGATTGGCTATATCCCCCTTTCCCACATCTCTAAGAGTATTACAGACATAAATAACGGACGCTCGCAGTGCACTGCGGCCGTTAGCAGTGGCTATACTAGCTGCGCCGGTAATTTACTGGTGTGCACGCTGCCGCCACATATCTGCTGGAGCTAGATAGAGGCTATCGCGCAAGGACCGAAACTTGGAGAAGTTTTAGTTGTGAAAATCGTGAATCCTCTGAAATCTGGTGATTCCAAAAGACCAGCAAATTACGAACCTCGACCAGTTGGACGCACTGTATATAGATTCGACATTCGACATTGATTTGACATTTCATAAAATGTGTTTACAAAACAGAATATGAAATCTGTGGTGTCTACTGGATGATTTGCAGGAGAGGGCAGACGTCAAATTATCAAATTTAATAGCGGGGAAGAGGCGGGGCAGTGGGGAGCATGCAAGTGCGTTTAGAAGGAGCAGCAGTTTTTACGCTAGAGGGAGCTTGTGCAACTTAGTTGTGCACTATTTTATGAGATTTACTCCGGTTCTTATGTAGATATAATGTCTATTGTGATGGAGTAGTTATTCCGTCTTCCTCACAATTAAGCATTATTTTGAACCTCAATATTGATCATTTATATGACAATCAATTTGTGTATGACAATTTACAGCAATACAATAGCCACCAGAACTTTCATGAGGTATTGAAAATAGTTTCGTTTTGGTGACCAAATACATGTAGAGATTTTACATCGAGTTCAGTCTAAATTTGACATCCATTTCATACATCGCACAGTTGAAAACTTTGTGCAATAGAGTCGCATTAGATTGGGCAATCCAATCTTAGTTACAATCTTAGCTTTGTATTGTTCTATATAGGGCGTGTCTGACACAAGGCTATGTTTTTTTTCACGACTTACGCAATCTTTGTTATGTCAAAACTTAATTTGCTCGTAAAATCGCTTTTATAATTACGTAGGTACACTTTTTTTTTCTTCACTTGAGTATATATTTTGTTGATATTAAATATAATGAAAGAACGAAGGAAATAAATGCTATTTTCAACTGAATTGTATTGTTTTGAAGTATTTTTATTTTTTTTATATCAGGACATAAAGAACAAGATATGAACATATAATCAGAATACTAGGCTGTTTGAATATAACGCCACTGCCAGAATCAGGTTGCGGCTGTCCGTGCCGGAATTGTTATGGGGACGGGGGGGGGGGGGGGGGGGGGGCTGCAGCCCCCATATCCTCCTGTCATGTAGGCCTATGCAATTAAGGCAACACTGTAATAAATCAAACGACGTCTTAGCTCTCTCAACTAGAGGATTGTTAGTGCAATAGATTTAATATCTCTTTTATTTTTCTCCTCTCCGGATGTGTTTAGCATGTTTAGCGCTATCTCCAATATTCCAATTGTAAGCTTGAAGAAGGACCGTTACACAAGACGGCAGCAATAGTAATTTTACTCTACCTTTAAAATGTTCGTAATGGGTGGGGGGGGGGGGGTAAAAATAAAGATCAGAATTCGAGTTTAACACGGGATAATATTTGCTCGACAAACACTTGACAAAATGATTTCGAAATTTCATTGGGCGATCTTAATCTGCTTGTCTATCAAATGTTGCTGGCAATCTACAGTACCTAAAATTAGACTGACAAATTAAATTCATGAATGTATAGAGCACTACTAGGCCAAGAGCATTAGGTCAAAATAGGCTTAAACCTGGACATTTCTCATAACGAGCTAAATTTTACAGGATAGGTCCAGGAATGTGTATAGAATAACATACTAAAAGTCCTCATAATTCCTTCTTGAGCGTTTTCCGCAACCCAAGATGGAATAAAAAATGGCCGCCATTTCCTGAATTTCTTATAACTTTGCAACCAGATAACCCAAATACAAAATTTTAATGTCGAATATGTTCTTTACTTTTCTCCTTTTCGGCTCGATATGTTTAGCACATTTAGCGACATCTCCAACATTCCTACTGTAATTCTCAAAGGAGGACCTTTCCACGAGACTTTGGCAACAGTAATTTGACTCTAAACTTAGAATATTTTGTAATGGGGGGGGGGGGGGCGGTAACAGTAATAACATTCACATGGGTAGTTATTTGTTCCAAAAATGCTCGACAAAATGAAATCGAGTTTTGATTAGGCGCTCACATTTTGGACGATTAAAATGTAAATCTGCTTGTCTGTCAAAGGTTGTTGGGATTTTCCCAGGACCTAATAATAGATTGACAAACTAAATACATGTTTATAGTACTGCTTATGATTAGTGAACCGTTCCATTGTGAAGGCAAAGAGTATTTGGTAATGAATTAATATTGCACCTAGAGCTATACGTAGTTACAGAAAAAGAGGTGAGTGAATGAAAACGTCTGTGTCATTTCCAAAAGAAATTTGGTAAGAGTTTTCAATATTTTTGTTTTACATTGACGTATATAACGATATTATGCAGGCTCCCAGACGCATTGGAGGCTTCGTTTGCATCTGGTTTATAAAATCCTAATTTTCCTTAGACCGAAATAGTTGAGACCGGCTCTAGATGTCTTTGAGGTTTACATGAAGAGCGATTGAGCTATAGGCCAAGACTAAACTAAGTATAATTTGTGAGTGCTCGTTTGTCCTGTTTGGTATGTATTGTGATTTGAATATCAAATTTGTCATGAAGAAATATTCTAACATGTTATAAAGATATAAATGCACATGGTATATATTTTAGGTTATTATGTGATTCTTATTAAACATAGATCACAGTTCAGCTAATGATTCTGTCGAAGCAGAGCAATCCATATAATTTGCTCCCTTTAAACATGATAGTTTATTTCTAATAGTATATTTCAGTGTGTTTAAATACATGTATATAACCCTGCTTATGATACTTCAAATTTAATAAGAAATGTTGCCTACTAAGTTCTAGAGTTGTTCAAAGCTTAAGATCCACGTTAAGAATAAGGACGTTTATCTTCATAGCTGAAGGTAGATCACGGATCATATTTGTTTGTCGTTAAAAGGTCACAAGTTTCTAATACTTGGTTTCAGCTTAATTAAGAGATAATGTAATGAAAATTTGTTCAGTGTCAAAGTGCTGAAATGTGAATGCTAACATACATTTCTGAGATTTATGTTTAAAATATGTGTTTTGTTTTCCACGGTTAACCTTCAACAATGTAAAATACCAAAACTTTGTATTTAATCACAGAACATATTTACCCTAGATGTAGAATAGCTTGTTGCTTAAGTATGTATTCAATAGTTATTCATATGTATCCATAACATTCTCATTCATTGCTGTGATACTTTTGTGTGTTAGTGGTACCAGACACGATTAGCATTAAATGCTATTTTCTGGTCCCATTTATCCTTTTAATGTTAACCATTCACATTTGATTTGTTATATTAATATACTTTTTGTTTTGGATAATAAACTTCAAACTCAAACTCAAGTGGTGGAAAGCAGAGGCGGTGCTCCCGGGATGCAGGGTGGGGGAGAGGGGCACAGTGCCCTCCCACTTTGTTAAGTACCCCCAAAGTGCCCCTTTTTACATAGGAAAAGTGCCCCAGTTACTTTGACAAGTGCCCCTATTAATTTTTAAAAGTGCCCCTTCCCCCTTTCCACATCTGAAAAGTGCCCCTTTAATTTTGACACTTCCCCTTTTCCTTCAACAAGTTCCCATTATCCTTTGCAATAAGTGTCCATTTACCATTCTCATAAGTGCCCTTTTTAATCTCTAGTAAGTGCCCCTTTTCAGGTACGAGAAGCGCCCTTTTTCAATTTTGATAAGCGCCCCATTCACCTCTGATAACTGTCCTATTCAAATATGAGAGGTGCCCCTTTTGACTTGACAAGTGCCTCCTTTCCTTTGTAAGAAGTGCCCCTTCTCCTTTTTATTAAGTACCCCTTTTTAACTCGGATAAACGCACCTTATATTTTCACAAAAATGTGCCCCCTTTTTTTTTCTAATAAGTGCCCCTTTTCCTTACGATAAGTGCCCCCATTAAAAAAGAGCCCCTTTTTACCTATGAAAATAGTTCTTCATTCTCAAAGGTGCCCCTATTCATCTCTTGTAAATGACCCTATTCAATTCTGAGAGATACTCGTTTTACTTTTAAAAGTGCCCCTTTCCCTCCTGATAGAAGTGCTCTTTTCATCTCTAATAAATGCCACTTTTATTTTTGACACGTCCCCCTTTTCCTTCCTAATAAAAGCTCTTTTTCCTATAAGTGCCCCTCCTTCCATTTCTCTATCTCTCTCACTTGTTTTCTCTTTGACTCTCATTCTCTCTCAATCTCTCTCTCTGTTCTCTTCTATTCTCGTCGCTTCTCGTTCTTTTCTCCGCTCCTATCCTGTCTCTAGCGCTTTCTCATTTCGTGTCCCTTCTCTTATCTTTCTTCTCTTCTCTCCTATCCTATCTCTACCACTCTCTCACCTTAAATAACTTGTTCTCGCTCGTCCTTCCCCTTTTCTCGTAGTCTCTATTCTGCTGCATTTATTTTTCTACTCACGTCTCTCATTCTTACGTACCTCTTCTCATCCTCGTTTCCTCAACAATGTATTCCATAGATCTACATACAACATAAATCAACAATTCTTAGTCGCAAATAATATAATTTGATTTCGGCGACCATTTAATGACTTCTGAGTTGAACATTTCGTTAAAAATCAATCCATTCATCCCTCCCCCCCCCCCCCCAAGCGAATGACTCGGAAAAATAACTTCAATGAAAATAATGTTGGGAATCTGTACTTTATTGAATCTACAATGAAACTAGATAGGTTATAAATTTGTCTTATACAAGATGGAATAATTATGTTCTATTTATTTTTTATTTAAAGTATTTAATATAAAACCTAGAAACAGTACATGCGCTAACAAGGATTATGAGATCGAATAGTCTTCTAGGCCACACGACAGGCATGAATGACCCCACTGATATATCCCCTCACCCTTATTACAATTACAACAGGTCAGGCTTTCGTTAGCACGAGCTAGGTATAATGGTTCGTTCCAATCTCCATTCATCTGTGCAATGGTAGTCTCGCAGACCTCATGTCTCGTAACTAAATATTTTCTTTTTCTAAAATCAACTTACCGTGTAAATATGTGTGGTCTACATGTCCTGCGTGACGACCCCCCCCCCCCCCCCCCACGACTCCCTTGTCTGCCTTGCGTTTCACATCGTAACTCTTGACAATTCTCGCACATATTGTTTACGACATTATATTGTTTTGTTTTGTTTCCCCTGTTTATAACCATCTACGATCTAATGTAAACTTTGTCTAGTATCAATTGAACTTGAAAGCTTAATTTGTCCTCATTATGTCAGTATACGCAGCTCAATTACATTGTATACTTCCTGTAACTCTCGGCTCACTCTCTTTTTACAAATCTTTTCTCCACTGCTCTACCCATCTCCTCTGCCTACCTTTGATCCTCTTCTACTCTCTTGCTCTTTCGACATCCTCATCGTACAAAACGGATTTCCTGTAACTACCAAATTAAAGCGTTTATGACTGTGTTTTACCATCAATTTTACCTGTAATAATTTTTGTCTACGATTATGATTATTTCTCTTGGTAAATCAACTTGTAAACTCTTTACCAGCGAGAAAGAAAAAAACAAAATCCGAAATGGATAATAAATGCTTAAAGGGATAGTTGAGTTATGTTGCAGAGGGCGCTACACAATGTTGTGTGTGTGTGAGATAATGAAAAACTGAGTGTCAAATTTGAAAGAACATACAATTTAAATGACCAAAAAAAAATCATCTTTGTTTGATCAAAATCGGTTCAGAGACGGCTGAAATATCCATCAATATAACGATTTCCATTACTTGTGTACCACCACAAATATTAGATAATTTGAAAAAGCCGTTGAAAAAAAAAAGAAAAAAAAAGCGCCTTTTACGTCGTATTTCAGCCAATGCCGATGTTGGCTTTTTCGTTGGCATTTTCGTGTTGATTAAAATACGCACAACCAGCCGGCCCATGTCTCGTTATTTTCAATTCAATTATTAATTAACGGTCACCGTATATTTTTGAAAGCGGAGCTGAATTGGTATGATCGTATTGGTCAAATTTTACACATTTTTGGGGTCTAAAATTACCTTCATAGCAATTTTAGGTTCCAAAAGGGCACTAAAAATGTCATAGATAAGAATAAGAGCAATAACCATGCACTTTGAAGGCATTCTTGGTCTGAAAACAGAACTCAACTATCCCTTTAATTTTGATTTTAATTTCAAATACCTGGATTACTACTACAAAATTGCTTCATTAGTTTTAAAGACTAATGGCAAACGACGCAGGGTCAAATATTTAGCTATCCGGAGGAGGGTTGCTGCCGCAGCATCTGCAATCGCAGTCGTTTGCAAAGCAGAGACAAAACATGTTGGAGGTCCTCCC
The DNA here is from genome assembly GCA_035222895.1 of Strongylocentrotus droebachiensis. NCBI lineage: Eukaryota > Metazoa > Echinodermata > Echinoidea > Camarodonta > Strongylocentrotidae > Strongylocentrotus > Strongylocentrotus droebachiensis. The sequence goes on from JAVYIG010012640.1 coordinate 7,746, forward strand.
GTGACGCCTTAGACGAGCGTGCTCCTCCACGGTCACGCGAAGCGCCCAGAACGTCTTGCGCCCAGCGCATAGGCCGCGGATGACCGGCCCATTGGTGTCCTGAAAGTAGGCGGCCGGGATCTGGCCGTCCAGGCGGTATTTCTTGAAGTTGAATGCGACACTAGATATGTCGATCTCCTGGACGAAGGAAATTCAAAATAGAGGCTTATTACCTAGGCGCTGATGCACACATTTAATAATAGTAATAATATTTAAGGTGGTGATGGTAATGATGATTGACGATGATTGATGATGATGAAGAAGATGGTGATGATTTCACTTCATTTCGTCTATTTCTCAGTTCTGAATACATAATAAAATCAGTATACATTACAGATATTATGTCCCTTTTGCAGCCGACATCAACTGATGTAGTACCTGTGCAGGAGTTATAAATATGTCATGTATGTTCTATCTGTGACATTTAAATGTTAGCAGTGTCCTATTATTCAAATTATGCAAGGAAACCCATTTACTTTTTTAGGCTTTCCTGTCAGACACTTATGAATGACTGACTGACATTTTGTTTCTTTGTTAATACAATACATGAAATGAGCTGTAACAGGTATACATCAATAACCCATTGATGGCCAAAATCAAATTGAGTGAATCTCTGCGCAGCAAAAAACGTTAGACCATTCGGTACAAGGGTCTGAAAATCGGACTATTACTTAAATGTAGGTGATTGCAATCACTTTTGTCGATGCGACAACTAATGGTCGTTCAAGCCCTGCCGTTTTGAAGGGATTTCTAAATATTACGTAATGTCTTTCAAATGCCATTGTTATTTAAACTTTTTATTGACCTGCAAATGGGAGATAGTACCTTTAAAACAAACATGAAGAAATATGAATTTATTTTAAACAGAACTGGCCAGGGCTCCAAGATAAGCGAAGTTGTATGCCTTGTGAGCCCTGACAATTAAGTACAGCAAAGAGAAGAGAAGAATGATAGGTAGAGACTGAAGAAAGAGAGAGGGAGATAGAGAGAGAGAGAGAGAGAGAGGGGGAGGGGAGGAATAGAGAGTAATGTTTGACGGATTTTAATGAAATTTGATATAAAGGTACATGGTATCAAAACACAGCCTACGCTTTGCGTTGACTTGTTATAATAATATTAATATAATATATAATATTAAACTTGAAACTTGAAACTTGAATTGAATATTTAATAAAAGTAATAATATTAATAAAAATGATAAAAACAATAATAATGAGAATAATATTGAAACAGCTTTTTAAAATATGACTTTAATAGCCCCACTTATCCTATGTAATATGCTAATAATAAACTCCATAACACAATATGTGGGGTATCCGGCTGTACGTGAAGCTCCCCCCCCCTAATTCCTGTCTTTATTTGAAGGCCTAGCAAAAATCTACTAATATTTTTGTCGGTATTTTTTTCCTCCCTCTCTCTTTCTCTTCATTTACTTATTCTTTTTCTTGCTTCCTTTTGCTTGGTGGATGTAAAGCTATAACTATGAAGTTATCAATGTAGGCCTACACGATTCGGTAATCATCATTTGCTTCTGCTAGAAAACATGTTTGGAGGTAAGCATATTAACATGAATTTCTCACATTTTGGCCGTTCTCCTCGACGTAATTGCGTACTCGGTGGGCGAAGTCGTCTTCGATCACGAGGCCGATGCAAATGTTGGAATCGTGGAAACTCACGAACATGACAGACTGGTAGAAATAATGAAGAAAACAAAAACAGGATTATAGGAAAACAATAGCTAAATAAAATATGGCTCTATTTTCTACAAGAATAATATCGTAAATATTTCTCTCTTGTTTCTTGTTTTACTCAAATTTACTCTTATCATTATTGTAAGTTCTTATTTTGTTGTAAGTTTTCCTTACTTCTGTACTATCTATTTTCATGTTTTCTATGTCTAAAGGCTAGGGACACCTCTGTAAAACAGCATTGTTATGTTAACAACGCCGAGTAGGGCCATCGCCGTCTTCCTTTTTTTTATAAGTGTATATTTATGATTGTAAATATATATTTGTTTATTAAAAAAAAAAAATAATAATGACGGAAAATGAATAAAATACAGAGTGAGGGCATGATTTCATGTATCGCTCAAACGCGGTCGCACAGACTTCCGAGGAATTATCTTACTAAATCACCACCAATGCCCCCATTCTATAACCCCAAAGAAATCATATTCGGAATACGTAATAGATCGCTGTAATGTTCCCACACTTTCGATAGGTGATGGGCAGGGCTATGCTATTGACATTTCTATATACTTTAGTTCAGGCGCAGATCATGGATTTCTTAAGGGGGGGGGGGCAGGCCCAAATTTGAAATCAATTTGAAGTTTAGTATGCTGAAATCGTGCCGGCCGATATTTCGCTCAGTTGGGTGAGGGGGGGGGGCACACTCAGCCCCCCTGGACCCTCGCTTATACTTTAGGTTGATATTTCGAAAGTATTTGCGATCGTGTGGTAGTAAGAAATATAACAAGATTTTCAGTTTACAATAACCCTAAATGATTGAACCAAATGATTTGTCATAAAAGATACAGATCGTGAAGACGTTTTGCAATGTTTTCACCAAATCTTGATTGTATTCCTTTTCCATCGACATGCACTAAGCCCGTAAGCCGTAGGGGAGGGGGCAAAGCCAGCCAATATCCTTTTCCCTTTACAAAAGTAAGTGGCATATCTTTAGTACATAAGCCAAATAATGTACACGCCCACCCATGAGAGGTGATGTTTCTTAAGGGGGTTAACCATATAATTCTGGTGTAAAAAGGACACCAGAAACTCACTTGACCAATTTAAACCAGAGCCTTGTTTCATAAAACATGCTAATAATTAAAAGATAAAATACTTGTTATAAGCTACTGAAATCCTTATATATCATTGGCTGTGAACAGATTTGTCATAGATAGGTGGCAGTTGTTATTGATAAACAGTCTTATGAAATATGCCACAGGTTTAACTTGGTGAACTTATATAAAGAGGAGCCATAAACTTAAGCCCAGCGTCACAGGGGTGTCATTTGATTGACGTAGAACTGCGTAAGCGACTAAATTGTTTTATCTTTTTGATATATTAATAATTTAAAGATCAAATTACCTTGTATTTTTAACTACTGTGTGTGAATATTTACGTAAATGTGTATTATGAACTTTTTTTAAATCCTTTGAAATATACTTTAATGTTTATTCACACCCATTGTGGTGTATTTTTAATGTATTTCAATCAGGACCATGGCGAACATAACTTTGCTGATCAAGTCTATACTGAATAAAAACATGTTCAAATACAAAAACTATAACAAAATCAACTAGAAATGCAATCGTGTCAGAACGATATGCGTACAATGACGCCATGTTTCTATTTGTCAAACGAAAGAGCATCTCTCGGACTATCCAGAGCAATTTGTACGAACTCTCTAGCTTCTGTCATACTGGAGATAGGTAGGGCGAAATTAATAAAGGCCTAAAAACGGCCCGAAACGGACAAAATGGCGCCTGGAGAGTCACGCATGACTGATTCTAGAGAACGAAGATTTCAGAGACCTTGATAAGATGCTAGATACTGCGCCCAAGAAGTTTGTAAGGAATTAGGATATAGGAAGGGACCTAGGAAGGGTTCGCAAGCACTGCGTGCAAAACCAATTGGATTTTGGTGCATGATGAACACGTGATGACGCGTGCTGTGGCACTTACAGCCGTCCATACTAACACAATCATGCAGAGTATAAAATGGCGTCTAAAATAGCCCCCTTGACGAATTTCAAAAATCCGGCTTCGAGAGGCCCTGCGTTTGGCCACCCAGAATACGCTTTCGGATTTGAGTTTGCAGAGCGAAGATGGTATTTTGAAGGTCAAGCTATACGTCTCAGAAGAAAGAACATATCTTAGACTATTTAGAGGAAATTGTTAGAACTCTGTAGGATCTAGGACAGTGGAGACAGGAAGGAAGAAAAAAAGGCCATAAAACCGACCAGAAACGGACAAAATGGCGCCTGGATGGTTATGCATGAGTGATTTCGGAAATCGAAGAATGTAGTGACCTTGATGATATGCCTATGAAATTTGAAAGGAAACGGACATGAGGAAAGGGCATAACTAGTGATTACCAGCACGTACGTGCAAAACGAATGCAACTTTCTGACGAAAACAAGGGGAACGCGGAGAAGAATATTAATGGGGCAGAATGTGAAACAAGGCAATGACGATATTCGTCATTGCAAAGAAGAAGTAAGAATATCAATAAGAAGAATGTGAACGTAACAAAGCAATGACGAAGATCGTCATTGCAATAAACATCGTACAAGAAATGAACGGTCAGTGCACACACTGCTTCGAATTACTGGGGTGTGGGTTAATTTCATTCACAGGATTAATTAGCGCAGCTATGATAGCACAATCGCATAATGACGTGTTGAGTGCAAAGGGACTTACCCGGTTGATGTCCACCGCGATGGTGGCAGCGTTGGAGCTCTCGGTGATGTTTGCTGGAGAGTCGATAAGAAAGGTGTTGGATTGTCTGTCGTAGTCGAAGGCTTCCGTCAAATGATCACCCTTTTCGTTCGTCAAGTCAGCTCTCTTGACCTGATTTAAATAATAGACAGATGAGGAAGATATCATTGAATTCAAACCTGATCGTAATTTTCTGTCATTTAGGGAAAGGGACGCTTTTAGAGGACCATTAATATACTAAATCAACAACGCATCTCTCTCTCTCTCTCTCTTAAAGGTACTATGTAATATTTGCAGACCAAAAAAATGAAAAAGTAAAATTTCAATTGCATTTGAAAGATAATACTTATTTTGAACCTCCTTCAAAACGAAAGGGCTTGAAAATTTCTTTAAGTGGGGAAAATAACGACCTTTAGTTGTCGAATCGACTTTAGTGATTGCAATTGATTTAGTAAATAGTTTGATTTCCATACCCTTGTACCGAATGGTTGTATGTTTTGTGCTGCACAAAGATTCAATCAGTTTAATTTTGTCCATTACAAGAAGTGGATTATTGATGTAAAAAAATGCTCATGTACCTTTACAGCTCATTCTGTTATAACCAAAGAAAGAAAAAAAGCCAGTCAGTCAATAAAAAGAGTCTGACACTGAAGTTAATAAAGTAAATGGGTTTCCTTGCATAATTTGAAAACTATGACACTGCTAATGCCTAAAGGACATACGTGACATATTCATTACTTCTGCAAAGTTCTACACAATTTGATGTTGGCTTCAAAAGGGATACAGTGCCTTAATTTTTAACCAATAATTTACTTATACACACATATACTGTACATCATGGTTGCATTCCTTTCCCCCTCTAAATCCCATCTATATTCTCTTTCTCTCTCTCTCTCTCCCTCTCCCTCTCGATCTTTATATCTTTTTCTTTCTCTTTCTCTATCTTTCTCTCTATCTATTTCTATATTTTCTGGGGGGTTTTTTAGGGGGGGAAGGGGGTAATAAAATCGATGGAGTCAGGTGCCCCCACCCGCTGTCCCCGTAGCTACGCCACTGTCAAATAAACAAACCTTACCTTGTGTCCACTCAAGGTCATAGGTTGAGCCACCTGGTTGCCCACAGCTGGGCACATTTGTACGGGGTACCCACCGCTTCGAAATATGATAGCCGCTGCGATCAACCCAGAGGCCAGCACCGCCGCGGTCAAAACGGCTGCTACAAGGCTGGAGCAACTGTGGCTTGTCCCATGGTAAAAGCGTGGTGGCCCTGGGAATGGTGGTGGAAGGTACTAAGACAAAGAAGGGAGGAAAGATGTTCAAATTCAGATGATTTTGACACTAAGAAAGAAAAAAAAACTTATTAGTAATTATAAAATCTTAAATGTCGTAAAGTAATCAATCATTGTAGGATACACAATATATTATAAGCAATTATTAATAAAGACGAATTTTGAAGGAAAAAATTATTCCACTAAAAAGCAAAGCTTTCATTTGACATGTGTGGATTACTCAAGAATAGAACAAAAGAAAGGAAAAAAAGAAGAAGAAAGAACAAGAAAAGAAAAGAAGCATGCGTTTAATTCTTACAAACTTTTGTTGACAGCAAAAAGCGTTTTGATTCACACATTCACCCCCCCCCCCCAAAAAAAAAAAAAGAAGAAAAGAAGGAAAAAATTGAAGGAAGCATCCCACCTCTGGCATTTTTGATGCGGTCTTGGAGTCCATACTGCTAGGATACGAGATATGTCGTAAATATTGAAAGAAATTAAGCTGTTGGATGAACCTTCACTGTTCACTCTAAGTGATGATTTCGGCCGATTCCAAGCTTTTTAAACCTTTTTTAATTGAAAATCGACACGCCCCCCCCCCGAATGACACTTTTCCTCTCGCAGTTCATTGGCTAATGGCATCAAACCTTAATTTCACCATATAAGTGCATGTTTTAAAAATCTAAGTATAGCTATTGTTTTGGAGGAAGTGTTGAAGGACAGAAATATGTGATCAACACATAGTCTATTAATCTGGGTCAGCCAACATTGTCTCTCTTTATTATTCTTGGTGAACGTAAATTGTTTTTTGGGACGGGTTTCGTTTTCTCTTTATATCTATTTCATGTCACTCTTCCATAACATCGCTTACTTTTTTTACTAAATCATTTTTGAGGGCTTTGCTTTACTCTTCCATTATTATTCTAACTTATAACTTCTAGTCAAATTAAAATCTCCCTTATTATGACACAATTATTACTCTTATTTATCTGTAGTTCCTGTAACCGTTGCATTGGAAAATACACGTTACATAACACCATTCTAGTCCCTTGAATTTCACACAGTATATTAATATCGTCCACTATCGTCCTGCTCTATGTTTATGAGTTAAGCATCTACAGAAGTCTTGATAATTATGAGTACCCCTCTGCTTTGATGATACGGCACAACCTTCTCTGTTGGGCAAACAATGAAAATACACACAAAATGGAACGCCCGCCGGCGGGCGGGGGCGGGCTACCGCCAGGTGCCCTCCCCCTTTTTTGGGGCCGGCTGTCCGGGTCTTGCACTGCCCCTTAAAGAGACTTGTTAACATTGTTTAGATGAGAGAAAGTGGTGCTAAGGTAGTGACTTCAATGCTAGATATATAAGTAAAGATAATCAGAAAATTCGAGTGAAAACGGACCATTATTAAAAATACAAATTGGAAAAAACTGATCTGATCAATTCCTTAAATCTGCCAACTATATAATAACAATTTAATTACATTTTAGGTGAATGTACATTGTCACAAAGCAATAAATCGGCTCCACATACCATTTAAGTGTTGACAGGTTTTTGATAGCCTGTTTAATCACTGTAATATGAGGGTGTTGCACAGTGAAGCCTTCAAAGAGAACGAGAATTTGTCCAGGATATTTTGTATATCAGAGGGTTGCTACAGTAGAAGGAATATAATAAGTAACATTTTATACAAAAATTTAGCATTTTATCATCAACCTTCAACAATTTTTCCGAGTCTCTTTTAACAATAGTCGCTCTATTGTTTACTTCCATTTTTTTAACGGATCGTTGTGGCGTGCGCCTGTAATCCAGCTAACAATGGAAGATACAAACTGATTCAGCCGAGGACGCAAGTTCGAAACTGAGTCACGTCTTTCGAATGGTTACGTAAAAGGTCGATCCACAGGGTTCTAGGAAATTTACCCTCGGGGCAATCACCCCCGAAAATTATCCCCCGGAAAACAATCCCCAAGGACAAAAACCACCGGAAAAATACCCCCCCCCCCCCTGGAGAATTACCCCCGAGAACAACTACCTCCCAAGGACAATTAGCCCCCGGAAAATTACGCCCGGAGGATAACCCCCACGGACAACTTCCCCCGCGAGGGAGTGTAGCTCCAGAGCGAGAAGTTTTTCTCAGTTTTATTTGTCTAAACGCTGCACTATTGGGCCCTCCGGAGCCTAAAGGTGTATCGCAGCCTTTAGTCAGTATTTGCGTTACACATCTTATTTTTTGGCGCTTTTTCAAATTTTCAGGGAGGGGAGAGGGGGACGTGTCTCCCCGTCCCCTTGGGATCGCCGCCTCTGGTTCTTACCCCTGTTTACCCTAAAAAATGAGTTCGTCCGAATTTACAAACTTTTAAAGTTTCCTTTAAAGGTAAAGACCAGTTTCGGAAACGCCCCCCCCCCCCCCGTAAAAAAAAATGAAATGGAAGCTCTTATTATACCAATGATGTGAAAGAATATGTTTTGACTAAGACGTGATGATACAAATTCTGCCGAGAAACTGCCTACTAATTGATTTATTTGGTAAATTATTATATCTATTTGGACCTGATAGATATTCCGCACGTGTCGCGCACGTGTCGCGTAGTACCATATACATCTTTCTGTGTACAGTGCTTGTAACTTTACCAAGACTAGGCCAAATTTCTTATCATTTTGATGATTCCAAAACCTTGCAGTACACACCAATACTTATATGTTAGATGATCAACCATTTCTGATCGATTCCACAACGTTTTTTTCACAATGCAATCGCATGGCCATAACTGGTCTTTATCTGTAATGAAAATGGACACGCCCCCTCCGGAATGACATGTTTCCTCCCGCAGTTCATTGGCATGGCATCAAACCTTAATTTCACTATATAAGTGCATGTTTTTAAATAATATAGGTTAGCTATTGTTTTGGAGGAAGTGTTGAAGGACAGAAATATGTGATCAATTACACATGGTCTATTAATCTGGGTCAGCCAACATTGTCTCTCTTTATTATTCTTGGTGAAAGTACATTGTTTTTTTGGATGGGTTTCGTTTTCTCCTTATATCTATTTCATGTAACTCTTCCATAACATCGCTCAATTTTTTTTACTAAATTATTTTTGAGGGCTTTGCTTTACTCTTCCATTATTATTCTAACTCATAATTTCTAATCAAATTAAAATCCCCCCTATTATAACATAATTATTACTCTTATTTATCTGTAATTCCTATAACCGTTGCATTTCCCCCTCTCTTTCATTCGTTGGAAAATACACGTTACATAACACCATACTAGTCTCTTGAATTTCACACAGTATATTAATATCGTCCACTATCGTCCTGCTCTACGTTTATGAGTTAAGCATCAACAGAAGTCTTGATAATAATGAGTACCCCTCTGCTTTGATGATATGGCACAACCTTCTCTGTTGGGCAAACAATGAAAATACAAAAAAATGGAACACCCGCCGGCTGGCGGGGCTACTGCCAGGTGCCCTCCCCCTCTTTGGGCGCCGGCTTTTCGGGTCTAGCATATGCATATATTTAATAATAATAATAATAATAATTGATTCTTATTGAGCGCTACTACAGACAAACTGATCAGAGCGCTATACAACAGAAAAGAAACATACAAATCATAACAATTAAACAAGGAACAGTAATTAAGATATTATGAACGAAAAGAAAATTTAGCTACTCAAAATGTACATTATGGATTCAAGATGGAAAGAGTTGGGTTTTAAGTTTCTTTTTGAAAGTGTCTTCTGTACTACATAGGCGGAGGTGTTGTGGTAGAGTGTTCTAGGTGGATTCACAGAGTTACAGTACTTAAAAAAACATCAGAATAAGAATACTGTTTAGACATTGCTAGTGTGACAACAAGAAAGTGAGAGAGATAATGGAAAGTTATATAAGTGAGCATGATCTCCTCATCACAATATAAGATAGCTACAGTGGTTTGGGCGTGTAACTAGGCGTAAGACTAGCTTGACAAACACCATCTTGCAAGGAGGAACTGATGGAAGAAGAAAGAGGCGTACACCAACAAGGACAAGGACTGATATTAGGGACTTTTAGATGAGTGAACGTCCACTAATCATGTGTGTCCATGGCAAGCCGTTTTAACATTTATTCCTATTGCTTAGTATCAAGAAATGATTTTCTGTTGGGGGGTGGATGCAGGGGAAAGCTTTGACGTTTCATCAAATTATTAGAGAAAGAAGACGATTCGTTTTACAGTTCTCGACTTTAAATCCTTGTCTGAATTCAGTTTTCCCGCTCCCGTGCCGAAGCGGAAGCTTTGACGTTTCATAAATTATTAGGGAAAGAAGACGATTCGTTGTACCGTTCTCGACTCTTAATCCTTATCTGAATTCAGTTCCCCCCTCCCCCCCCCCCCCGGCTACGCGCCTGCCCAGTATGGATCACACTTCTCTGGGATTCTGAAATATTTTATTGTACAATGCTCAGTCCATCATTATTTATTACCTGGTAACCCTTATAATACATGTAAGTTCAAATGATCTCCAGGTATCCGAAACCATAATAAATATTAAGCATATGTTTAGCGCCATCTCCAACATTCCATCTGTAATCTCGAAGGAGGACTGTTCCACGAACCTTTTGCAACAGTTATTTGACTCTAACTAGGCGTAAGACTAGCTTGACAAACACCATCTTGCAAGGAGGAACTGATGGAAGAAGAAAGAGGCGTACACCAACAAGGACAAGGACTGATATTAGGGACTTTTAGATGAGTGAACGTCCACTAATCATGTGTGTCCATGGCAAGCCGTTTTAACATTTATTCCTATTGCTTAGTATCAAGAAATGATTTTCTGTTGGGGGGTGGATGCAGGGGAAAGCTTTGACGTTTCATCAAATTATTAGAGAAAGAAGACGATTCGTTTTACAGTTCTCGACTTTAAATCCTTGTCTGAATTCAGTTTTCCCGCTCCCGTGCCGAAGCGGAAGCTTTGACGTTTCATAAATTATTAGGGAAAGAAGACGATTCGTTGTACCGTTCTCGACTCTTAATCCTTATCTGAATTCAGTTCCCCCCTCCCCCCCCCCCCCCCCCCCGGCTACGCGCCTGCCCAGTATGGATCACACTTCTCTGGGATTCTGAAATATTTGATTGTACAATGCTCAGTCCATCATTATTTATTACCTGGTAACCCTTATAATACATGTAAGTTCAAATGATCTCCAGGTATCCGAAACCATAATAAATATTAAGCATATGTTTAGCGCCATCTCCAACATTCCATCTGTAATCTCGAAGGAGGACTGTTCCACGAACCTTTTGCAACAGTTATTTGACTCTAACTTTATAATGTTTTTGTAGTAAGGGGGGAAGGGGCTGGTAACACAAATATAGTTCAAGTTTAACAAGGGCATACATTTGCTCGACAGACACCTAACAAAAAGAAAGCGAGATTCTTTGGGCGATCACTTTTAGGACGATTAAAACCTCAATCTGATTGTCTGTCAAAGGTCGATGGGAATTCCCAATAGCTAACAATTTCGACAAAATTAAGCACATACATGCATAGTACTATACTGTAGCAAACTTTGATCGGTGCACCGTAGCATTGTGTAGGCAAATGGTTTACATTTTTACTGATTTGATATATCATACGGACTGTTACGTAGTTACGGGAAAAGAGGTGAGCGAATTAAAAATTGATGTCATTTCCAAAAGAAATGCAGTGACATTTTGCAATATTTTCGTTTTACATTGTCGTAGTTATTTATATTAGGCTGACTCCCAGACATTTTGAAGCTTTGATGGTATCTGGTTTACAAAATCATTATTTTCCTTAGACTGAAATTGTTGGGTCTGGGTCTATATGTCTTTAATGTGAGGAATGGTGAGCGATTGAGCTAAGACCAAGCTCATAACGGCGGGTGTTTATGAATTTATATCAGTTTGGTAAACCATGAAATAAAATGCTGCAAAAACAAATCAAAACAGATCTTTGAAACGAGACCATAAGAGTTAAATGTCCTTGATCGTGAACCCGGAAGTAAGTTTTGTCGCGTTAGAAATTTTTTGATCACATTGATATCGTCCTGATGTATAACTTCTCAGTGTTTGTTTGTCCTGAGGAGAAATTTTGGTATGTTATTGTGATTTGAGCTACAAATTTGTCAGGACTTATTATTCTTACATGAAGATATAAACGCACATGGTAAATATTTCAGATTATTATGCGATTTTTGACATACACTGTTGGTCATAGTGGTGGAATAATTATTTTTACCTCAAGTTATGGAATGATTTTGACAATGATTTATTCCTAATAGATTTAGATAATAGTATGCATTCTCAGATTGTATTGAATGACAATTGGGGAGTGTTTGTTTTGCGTGACTGCTCAAGCATGTATGTGCTACAATGCTAATCAACTAGGGGACCTACGTCCTTAAGTCATAACTGACATTAATGGGGATTAATGCCTCATAAAAGGGCACTAATATAGCACATCGACACGGTTTTGATCATGGGAGCTCCCAGTAACGAGGACATTGCTTAGCCAATTAATCATGACTGTACGCAGCGGGCGCTAGGGTACGTCGACGCCCCCACAAAAACAAAAAAAACTAAGAAAATGCAATAAATTGTCAATAATTCATTGCATTTCCCCCAAGTTCCCAACAGGAACAATTCCTCTGTAGGGCCATGCATTATGGTTCAAAGCATGCCCACACAGAAGATTTTTGTTATGTTGGGGGTCGGTGCAACATGCAATGAATTATTGAAAATCCCCATTAATGTCAGTTATGACTTAAGGACGTAGGTCCCCTAGTTGATTAGCATAGTAGCACACACATGCTTGAGCAGTCACGCAAAACAAACACTCCCCAATTGTCACATTCAATAAAATCTGAGAATGTATACTATTATCTAAATCTATTAGGAATAAATCATTGTCAAAATCATTCCATAAATTGGGGTAAAAATAATTATTCCACCATTATGACCAACAGTGTAGATAACATATCAGCTAGAGATTCTGCCAAACCAGAGCAATCTATATAATTCCTCCCTATACACATGACATTAAAAAAAATAGTATATTCCAGTGTGCATAAGTACATGTTTATGATACTGCTTTTGATACCTCACAGGTTTAGGAATTGTTACGAAATGTTGCCTACTAAGTTTTAAAGTTGTCTAAACTCCCATGTTAAGCTATAAGGTATGTTCATCTGCATCATATCTGAAGGTAGATCACGGATCATATTTTTTAAAATCAAATTTCATGAATTTGTAGTACTTGTTATGTACTTTTAATTAAAGGTACGAGGGTGAATACTAGAGACAGATAATTAGTAAACGTTTGGTACTCTTGGTAAAATATTCCAAAGCAAGTTTATTTCGCTCGGCGCATGCGCAGCTACACAATTGTGACTCATGGTATGACATCATTATCAATATTATGACAGTTGGTTTCAGATTATTGAAGAAAAATTGTGATGATTATTATTTCAATGACAAGGTGCTAAGATGTGAATGGTAAACTACAATTCTGAGACTCATGTTTACATTTGTTATTTTTTTCTCTCCACGGTTTGCCTTTAACAATGGGCCTCAACTGATTACAATGTATTATGACTTGTATACGTCAGATTTTCACAAAATTAAAATAGCATTACTAGTTGCAATACATGGGTGGATGTAGAGTTGTTATGGTCTATTGTAGTGGATTGGTTGCTTGATTTTTAATCACATGGTTCGCGGTTCGAGTCCCAACACGCTACTAATGTCCTTTGGGAAGACAGTACTCTACCTTTGTCACTCTCCAGTGACTCGAACCATCCCAGGGGGTGTTTAGCAAAGATCCTAAGTTGAACTTATCTCTAAGTTGGACTTAACAATTATGGAAAGCCGTAGCATCTTTAAAAATATTTTGTAAAAGTTATTTTAAAAGGCATAAAATGTTGATTAAAATCATTCATATTTTCTATTATCATGCAGATTTTATGTTCTTGATGTACAATTTATGAAAATTCTAAAATACTTAAATTTTTGCTAATGAATATATTTTATTTTAAGGCTACGAATGGCTCTCCATAACTTTAAAGTCCAACTTAGAGTTAAGTTCGACTAAGAATCTTTGTGAAACACCCCCAGGTGTATTATAGTGAATGGGTACCCGGTAGAAAGACATCCCGTGAATGGTTATGAGCACATGATCATGGTAGGTTGGCTAATGTTAAGGTAATAATACGATTGCAGGGCCCTCGGCGAGAACAGTGTGTCTATCGATTGAGGACTGGGTAAATAAGGCATCATAATTACTATGATGACTATTGCTATTTTTGTTGATATATTATCATTATCACTATCATAGGAGTAGTAGTAGGTAGTAGTATTATCATCATCAACAATATTATTATTATTATTAGCATTAGTATTATTATCATCATCATTTCCCGCACTATAATGTACCTTGACTATATAGAGCGACAAAGGAAACCTTTTTTAAAAATAAATTCATCATTCATAACTACATTCAGTTGATGAATAACAGCTAGTCATGAACCATTTGTTATATGATTTCGATCAGATGAATCAAAGCAAGACTAAGTATTATGTTTTTTCTTTTTCTTTAATCTCGTATTCCTGTTGAATTCGAACCATGGCTGAGGCATTAAAGAATGTTATTGCTCAGAGTCTGGAGTGTCCTGTATGTCTGAATATCTTCACCGATCCAAAGATCTTGTCTTGTTCTCACACCTTCTGCAAGACCTGTCTGGACCACCTCTTGGAATGCAATGGTAACGACCAGATGCTCCGATGCCCTGTCTGCAGAGCTGAAACCCAGGTCCCAAACCAAGATGTCAGCAAATTACCGTCAAATCTAGCTTTGAAGTCTCTCATAGATGACATGAAGAATCATTATCAATTTTGCACGAATTGTAAATCCGAGGACAAGCCACAAGCTGTTGTCTACTGTCAGGACTGTGGAAAGTATTTCTGTAGCACTTGTCACAACACACACTCTCAATGGCCTGACTTCATCAGTCACGATGTCTTAGCCACGAGTAAGATCCTATCAGGGAAGGTGTCAGTACGTAGATACCGTAAATGCAGAAAACACCCACAAGAGGATGAGATATGCTTCTGTTCCGACTGCAGGAGATTTGCCTGTTTCAGGTGTGTTCTCATGGAGCATACAAACAACAGACATCGAGTCATCGAGACAACTTTATATGAAAGCGACCACATGAAGATTATGGAGGACCTAAAATCCAAGGCGGACAAGAAACGCTCTTGCTTTCAGAAATACGTTGATTTCATTGATGAACAGAAGGAGCGTGTGAGCATTGTTCAGAAGCAGTGTACAGATGATATCAACAAAGCATATAAAGAATCAGTCCAGAAGTTGACAGAGAAGAAAGAAATCCTCATTTGTGAAGTCAAGGGTAGGACCGAAGGAGTAAAGAAAGAACTGGACGAAATGAAGAAATCGGCTCAGGATAGGCCGGAGCACATCACTCACTTGACCCCCATAGCTGACGTGATAACCAATAGGACAAAGATACCGTTAGATATGGATGCTTTGGCTGCACACGACAATCTATGTCAAGACTTACAAGAGGCTCTAAAACAAGAAGAGCCTGACTACAAGCAGGCGAGGCAATCGAGCAAGAAAGGAAAAAGTGTCAGTCTGAAGAGAAACGTTGGAAAAGACGAGCTAGGTCTTGGTGAAATCGTAAATGCAGTTGCAAAGAACATCGCTTTGCCTACTATGGATAGCATGGATGCCATGGTTAGTACACCAGACGGTAGGATTGCAGTGGGATGTTACACAGGTGGCGTGGAGATCTTCTCTGCTGATGGTCAGCTCCAGCAGACAGTCTTCAAGTGTGTTAAGATTCGTGGAGTAGGGATCCTCTCTGATGATCGGTATGTTATACTTGATACCTCAAGCACTATCACGCTGTACACACTAGAGTGCACAAAGTCGAATGTAATGTTTGAGACCCTGGGTGACAGGGAAGGCGAATGGGCCAAACTCACTGTAGACGGTGGTGATCAGATTTATGTTAGCTACAGGAAAGCCAAGAAGATCCAGGTATTCTCACCAGCAGGTGGGAAGGCGATCAAGGAAATAACATGTGATGGGTATGTTCCACAGCAGATTACTAGTTATAATGATTACCTGGTCACCAGATCTCATGAAACAATACGATTGATTAACAAACAAGGTGTTGTAAAATATCAATTAACGAAAGTAGGTTATCACCTACACGCTGCCGTGTCTCAAGAGAATACAATCCTGATAGCCAAGATAAAGCCCGGTGCAGGTTTCGTCAGCATTGATGAGTACACTAACGAGCTGAAGCATATCCAGAACCTCGTCATTGAATACAAGATTGAGAAGTCCAAGAGAGAGTGGTATTATCTCCAGCAGTACCGATCAGGAGAGCTCGCTCTCTGTACTCCTGATAGACTCTATATATTCCACTGAAAATAACGGATGATCAGAGGAATGAGAGAAATTTGTTTAACAAGTTTGAGAAGAATCAGAAAATTTGTGATTTTACAGCTAGGCCTACTCTTTGTTTACTTTGTAATAAAGATTTCATTAAAAATTATCACGCCATTTTCTTTGTCATATAAATTGTTAACAAGTTTTCATAGGGGCTCCTGTGTTAAAAACAAATACACTATCATCAAAACTTTATTTTGAAGACCAAAAAAAGAAAGAAAATCGGGGGACATTTTCCATACAAACGTATAAAAAAAAGGCAAATTGGGAGTTGATCTTATTTAGGGGTGCTGATCTATAAGGGACTTACAATGTTACAACAATATTAATTTCTTAGTTTTTGAAAATATATTTTCTCCAGTTTCTTGATTTCTTCTCATTAACGTGATATCGGGTGGACTTCCCCTTTTATTATGTATCCCTTTCATGTGCATTAGTATCCACCTGGAATGCTGCTAATTTCAGAATGTTTTTATATCCATAACTTCTTATTTTTCTTTGTCTCTTTCAAACTATGTATTTTTTTGACCTTGTTTACCTTTCTGCTCGTGTCATTGCTCATACTCAATCCAACAGAATCTAAAATATAAAGGTTGCTATAACAATCATGACGTTATAGATAAACGTGTATTGATTTTGATTCTCAACTTTGAGCATCTGAAGAAATTTGGGGAAGTGAAATCGCTATACACAAAGAAAATTATGCAATGCTGACTGTTGTATTTTAACAGTATTATTAAGCAGTGGACATGGGTAACTGGAATTTGATTTTGTTTTTATTGTCAATAATAAACTTGTTTTCCTCCCTTCCGTTACAAAGAGTGGCCTTGCATGGACGTCCCATGTTTCAATTTTGTCTATTCATTTCACCCCCATATGAGACCATGATACTGCAGTCACACCGCTAAACCGACTCCAAAACAACCTCACAGATCTTTCCAAAAAGACCATTTCTTTTCCATGCTGTGTATAAGTAAGTAAATATTATTTCTTGTTCGGTCACTGGTCGGTCTGGGCGTCGTTTCAAGAGACCGTCATTCCTTGAAAGTTCACCGACCTCTCCTTGAAACGCGTGTTTATTATTATACACGTATTTCAACTGGATTTCGGCGAACTTAATTGCGCTTTATATGACGGTTTCGTGAAACACTGGTCTGACACAAGTCATGTTTCGTTTCGTCTGTGCAAAGAGGAGGAGGAGCCTTTGTGTGTGGAGTAATAGCTTCGATCGTTTTGTTTTTTCATCAACAGCAAACGAAGAAGTCTATTAAAGAAAGATATTTCCGAGGGTTTACTAACTCGGCTTCGGACCAAGATAATGATGATCCAAGATTACAAACTATATAAACACAAAAAGTATATAAAACAATAACAACTTACAATTTTTCTTGCAACACATTAATCTAATTTGAACCTTTGTTATTTCATGGATTTGTAATATTATGTCATACACTGTGATATGTATTTCCGTGGTAGGAATGTTGCGATTTGTCATTTCATTGTAATCTGTTACAAATATATACATTAACTTTTGATTATATATTTTTGTTTATGTCGGCCACCTTTAGGGCTGGTACCTTACAAGCATATTTGATATCTTCGTACCATTGTATAAACATGTTTTCTATTATTTTCATTTTACAATATGTTATTCCATGTACACGTTTGTTTGTTATTCTTTGTCAAATGATTTGAATTGCAAAAAAACTATAGTTATTGATACATTTTATATAGTACAAATATGCGTTGATGACATTTATTTAATACTCTCATATAAAGTTTGTGGTGTTTAGACTTTGATTTTGCTTACCAAATAAATTTCCATTTTCTCATCGAATTCAAGTCTGAATTTTAACACCAATGTTATATATGGCACAGTTGAAAGAGAGTCGCATTAAAGGGCTTTCCAATAAAAAAAAACAGACCCCGATCTCGTATTTTGACAAATTGATGTCTTTACTAACTTTTTGTGTTCAAAGAAATTGAAAAATTGTCTGGCGCTACGTCAAAGCCCATTAAAATTGTCCATACGTTACGTAACGGAATTACAACTTGAAATAAATAATCATAAGTTTCTTTTTTGTCAGATTTCATTTAAATTGTCAGCAGTCTGTTCTCTGATTCTTCTACTTTCTTTTACAGTAGTTTGCTATTCAGGTTGGATTGCCCTTTAACTTGCATGTGGTTTTGGGCTAACTTATAACATTACAGTCATGTTGGAAATGTTTTAAGGCTAGCAAACTTATGGAATATCATAAGAACTATGAAATAAGTTCATCTTGTACAGCTTGTAAAACAAAATAGAGGGATAAAGAAATATAATTACGACAAAAATATACAGGAGAATTTGCGGAACATAGATGATGTAGACTTTCATGTAAAAAGATAGACTGAAGGAAATAGATGCTTTTATAGAGGAAGAGAGGAAAGGAGGAATGGTCGAAATAGTCGCTGAACAAGACGAAGAAATTGGAAGACTTAGTGGGTGTGTGGGGGCTTTTATGGGCATGTGTGTGTGAATAGAGAGAACGAGAATGTGGGCCGGTTATGTAAGTGAGTGTGTGTGTACGCGTGCTTATATTAGTTGCATTGTTTTTAGCTTAAATTTGTCAAATATCTTTAAAAAGAGAAAACCCTAAACCCCTAGGATATTGTGGCGTTGCAACTGACAGTTGTCATAGCAACTCTATTGCTGACACCCCATATCGCCAAAACCAAGGGCAAAAAATGAGAAGTACATGTACCTTCATGATCATCATCATAATAATTTAAGTAAATACATTAATTAGTCAGTGTTTAAATTTGTTCAAACGTATAGGCGTAGACAGGGAACTAAATTTAAAAAAGGAGTGAGGGACCTGAAGTCAGTGTGACTTCCCATTTAAACCCCTGTGTAATGTGTACACATCTGAAAAATGATAGTAATTACCCTTTGTTTTCCTTGCTGAATTGTTTTCTTCTAAGATTTCTTTCTTTTTTTTAAGAGAAAGAAAGTTAAAATCTGAGTAATTTTTTTCTTTGAATATTAGAAAGTTGTTAGAAAACTAACTAGTTAGAAAATATGGCATTAACACCCCATCCCCATCATGAATGGAATAGGGATACACCAGAACCTACATAGACCCATTGCAAGAGGGAAATGCCATTTTGTATACCGGGACGGCAGATAGATTTATTCTAGAATACACTTGTAACATTTACATATTCACATTTAGTAGATAATTTCGTGTATCGAATATCCATGAAGTTAGATGGATAGACTCTGACTGGCATGCCGATATAAACATACAAACATTTCATGATAACACAGATAGATACTTCAATTGAACATCCACGGAGTTACTGTACTTAAACAAACATCAGAATAAGAATACTGTATAGACATTCCTAGTGACAGAGGTAATGCAGAGTTATATAGGGGAATACGATCACCTCATCACAATTGTGAAACGAAGACAGCTACGGTGGTTTGGGCATTTAACTAGATGGAAGACTAGCTTGACAAACACAATCTTGCAAGGAGGAACTAATGGAAGAAGAAAGAAGGGTGTACTGTAGACCAACAAGACATGGACTGATATCATCAAGTAGTGGATGGGCATGACGATTGAGCAGCTAACGAGAACAGCTGAAAACAGAAAGTTATGGAGAACCTGTGTTCCAGGGTCCATTTTCATTCGAAACTGTTAGTACAATGGTTAGTCGAATGCAACCTGGTAAGCTGGTAACAATCATGTCCAAATAATCTTCATGTATTCCAAACTGTTTGATGGTCAGTCCTTTGTGTCCTGTTGATGAAGTTGAGGGCTGCGGGCACGTCAAGCTACTTTGCTTATTTCTGTAGCTCTCCTGCATCTAATGTTAATTATGCATTCAATATATTTATTTAATTTAATTTATTATCTGTATAAAAGTATATGCACTTAAAATATTGTATCAAACCATATTATGTTCATGAAAATGTATGATGAAAAAAAGAAAAAAGATGCAGAAACCAATAAATCGAATCAAATCAAATCAAAATGATCATACTCGGTTAACCTTCTCAAGGTCCTCAGGGATTCCAAAATCTTTGTAGAGTGGCTATGAATACGCTTTTTAGCGGATGAAGAGTAAATTAAAACGTCCGTGTTGTTTTCAAAAGAAAAGCAGTGATATTTTGAAATATTTTTCCATTGCATATCGTTGTATGAAATTCTATTGGGTTGACTCCCAGACACTCTTGAGACTTTGGGTCTTGGTCTAGATGTTTTGAGGTGATAAATGGAGAGCGGTTGAGATAAGTCCGAGTATAAACGCTCGCAGTTGTAACATTTGATTGTATCGGGTCTATAATACTTGGGTCTTGGTCTAGATGTTTTTGAGGTGATAAATGGAGAGCGGTTGAGATAAGTCCGAGTATAAACGCTCGCAGTTGTAACATCGCGATGTTAGGTGACGTGACTTTAGGAGCGGAGCTAGATGTCGTCCTTGAAGAAAATGATAGAACGATAAATACAAAGAATAACATAAGAGAAGGTGATAGAAGGAAGAAACAAGAATAACATAAGAAAAGACAGAAAGAGAAAGTGATAGAATGATAAAAACAAAGAATAACATAAGAGAAGGTTATAGAAAGAAGAAACAAAGAATAACATGAGGAATAAAATAAGAAAAAACAGAAAGAGAACGTGATAGAAAGTGATAGAAGGAAGAAACAAAGAATAACATAAGGAAAGACAGAAAGAGAAAGTGATAGAATGATAAAAAACAAAGAATAACTTAAGAGAAAGTGATAGAAGGAAGAAACAAAGAATAACATAAGGTAAGGCAGAAAGAGAAAGTGATAGAATGATAAAAACAAAGAATAACATAAGAGAAGGTGAAAGAAGGAAGAAACAAAGAATAACATAAGGTAAGGCAGAAAGAGAAAGTGATAGAATGATAAAAACAAAGAATAACATAAGAGAAGGTGATAGAAGGAAGAAACAAATAATAACATAAGGAATAACATAATGAAAAACAGAAAGAGAAAGTGATAGAAGGAAGAAACAATGAATAACATAAGGAATAACATAAGGAAAGACAGAAAGAGAAAGTGATAGAATGATAAAAACAAAGAATAACATAAGAGAAGGTGATAGAAATAAAAAATAAAAAATAAAAACAAAGAATAACATAAAAGAAGGTAAAAGAAGGAAGAAACGAAGAATAACATATGGAAAGACAGAAATAAAAATGATAGAGAACATATAATGGAAAATAGAAGAGAAGATGAACGATGGAAAAACAAGGAATAACATAAGTAATGGTAGGAAACAGATGATATAACGAAAGAAACAAAAAGTTCACTGGACTGCAGCAGCATGCACAGCATATAACTGCTGACCGAAGGAGGTTTTTGCATCGGAGTGCCGCGCATGCATGCGCATTACCAACTGAAACACGCCAAAACACCACTGAGCTTTTCAGTCGGTGATGTTTCAGCACAAGTGTAAACGGGTGCGCGAAACATCGCGATTTTAGGAAATTAGGTATTTGACAGTATAAATGCGCCAGGTGTTTAGGACATGTAACAGTTTAGTAAACCATGAAGAAACAGGCTGTACACACAAAATAAATCAAAACAGATTCTTATAACGGCACACCATAAGACTTAAATGTACTTAATCGTGACCCCGGGAGTAACGTTTCTCGCGTTACAAATCATATTTATATCGTTCATAAGTATAACTTCTTTACTACTTTCATTGATCAAACATGAATTATTTTTATCAAGATATAACTATATCGTATTTTGAGCGCGTTATATTATGTAGGGGAAAGGGCGTGAGGAAAATAATAACACTCCTCTAATAAGATCAGATGAATAAAAACTAATAACATGCATGCTCTTCAAATTGCTTTTGTCATTATTGTATGCACAGTTCTCGAGTATTTTGTTGATATGAAAACCAATGAAATAATGGGAGAAAATAAATATTTCTTTTAATTGATTTTTTAAATTTATATCAGGGCCGGGATGAGGGCGTACACATTTAAGGTAATACAAAGTTTTGGTATGGGGTCATGAATTTGGTTCAAATGAACATATTGGAAGCATATGCGATCCAACTATATTCAGTGATCGTTGTCGCGGTTGAAATCTAGTCTAAAGTTATGAAGTAATGAATATTAAACTATTTATGTGGCATAGCTCCCTCTCAAGGTCAAGATATTAATTAAACCCTGACAAAATGTACAGTATCTTGACTAAAATCGACCGATGAGCTATTCCCGTTCGGTAATTATATATCACAACTACATATTTTGAAATTGTCAGGGTCGCAGCTACCATTGTACGGCTGTAGGCACTATTTTAAATTTATCAAAATTTACCGGGAGCACCGGTAAATTGTTATACTCAATTTTTCTCGAAAGCAGAAGTGTTTTAGGGGCTAATATTTTTGGAGCATATAATACATCCACAGGGGCATCCAATTATAAACAAATTGTAAAGAATCACTATCCACCCAATTTTCAAAAATTCCTAAAACGTTGTATTACCTTTAAGATATAAAAATAGTTAGGATACTAGGCTGTTTAAATATTACGCAACTGTCAGAATCGGGGGGGGGGTGCAGCCCTCTCAGCCCCCTTTCTTGTAGGCCTATGATCTTAAGGCAAAGTAGCCCCTAAACAACGCGAAACTATAATAAATCGTACATCTTCTTAGCGCTCTCAACCAGATGATGGATGGAACAATAGCCTATATGACTTGTAAAGCCCGGATGTAAAGGTCAAAGATTGGATATATTATTTCCTTTTCTCTTTTTCCGGACGTGCTGAGCATGTTTAGCGCCATTTCCAACATTCCACCTGTAATCTGAAAGAAGAACCTTTCCACGAATCTTTGACAACAGTAACCGGACTCTTACTTTAGAATGTTTATTTAATGGGGGGGGGGGGGGGGGGTAACACAAATATAATTCAAGTTTGACACGGCAGTATAGGCGCTTCACAAAATGAGGTCGATTTTTGATTGGGCGATCATTTTTAGGACGATCAAAACCTCAATCTAATTGTCTGTACGTCAAAGGTCGGTGGAAATTCCCAGTACCTAACAATAGACTGCCACACTTAATACCTGCATACATGTATATAAAGTACTACTAACGATTAGTGCAACACTTCCACATCGTAAAGGCAAGGATACATGTTTACTGGTTTGATATAACACGTAGTTATACAAAAAGAGGTGAGTGAATTAAAATGTCTCTAAAATTCCAAAAGAAATCTGGAGATATTTTTTCAATACTTTAGCTTTTACATCGACGTATATATTCTGGAT
Source organism: Strongylocentrotus droebachiensis (assembly GCA_035222895.1). NCBI lineage: Eukaryota > Metazoa > Echinodermata > Echinoidea > Camarodonta > Strongylocentrotidae > Strongylocentrotus > Strongylocentrotus droebachiensis. The sequence continues at coordinate 31,297 of JAVYIG010012640.1, forward strand.
TAGGCAGACTCCCAAACACTTTATAAGGCCTTGTTTGTATCTGGTTTATAAAATCATAATTTTTCCTTAGACTGAAATAATGAGACTGGGTCTAGATCCCTGAACTCTTCGCTACATGGTGTATAATTCGGTGGTCTAGATGTCTTAGTGGTGATTGATGGAGAGCGATTGAACTAAGAGCAATGTGAGAATGGCGTGTGTATAGGAAATTATATCAGTTTAGTAAATCATGAAGAAACAGACTACAATAAGAAATTTAAACCACAAAAAAAAAGCTTTGAAACGAGACCGTAAGAGTTAAATGTCCTTTATTGTGAACCCGTAAGTGTCATTTGTCGCATTAGAAACTTGGGATCATATTGATATCGTTCATAAGTATAACTTCTCAGCGTTTGTTTTTCGAGGGGGGGGGGGGGGGGAGAGAAAAGTCACGATTTCGGTATGTTATTGTGATTTGAATTACAGAGTTGTCATGACTTATCATTCTTGCATGTTACTTTGATATGAATACACATGGGAAATTCTTCAGGTTATTATGTGATTCTTAACATAGCTAACATTTCAGCTAGTGATTCTGCCAATTAAACCAGAGCAAAATAGTTTCCTCTGTACAATCATGATAATTTGTGTAAATAGTAAGCAAATAACTACCGTTGGTGAAGGTGATGGGACAAACTATCACTTCCGAGGCGATCTGGATGTAGCTATCTGGATGTAGCTATCTTTCCGAAGCGAAGCTGAGGAAAGATAGCGTATACATTCAGATCACCGCGAGGAAGTGATAGTTTGCCATCGCCTGAAACCAAAAGGTGATTATTTGCTTTATATTCCACATCAGAAACATTTCACTTCCGTCATTTTAGAGCAACAAGTCATCAATTAAAAGCTTGCAAACGGTGTACGATACGTACAGTGCATGCATGCAGTATGGTTGTGTTACCATAACTCGCACGTGGCCAAAATTCGCGTACTAACACTAAAAGCGCTTAATTAAAGAGGAGAGCCATACGCAGCGTATACAATTAAAGTCCGTTGCACTGTGTAGATAGTACTTCTATCTTCAGTGAAAGTGCGATGCACTGTGTAGATAGTACTACTATATACACAGTGTAACGAACTTTTTGCTTCTCCCATCAATGATGGGCGAACTATCTTTCATCACGTGATTTACTTTTGATCAATCGTAGCGCAAGATTCTTAGTATGTGGAATATAATATAGTATTAATGACTGCTTTGAGAGAAATAGTTGTTTTTATACGCTCAAGGGAAGGTTAGAATTGTGTTATTGCCCGAGGCGTGCCGAGGGCAATAGCCCAATTGTTAACCTTCCAGAGAGCGTATAAAAACAACTATTTCTCGAATATTAAAGCAGTCATTAATACTTTTATATGCCGAAAAAAAATCAACTTATGACACCACCTTGGCCTTTTTCTAGTTTCTGTTTCTTTGAGAGTAGACTAAAAAATAAAAAATATATATTTTTTTTTTTTGTCGAAGATGGGATTCGATCTCTTGCGCACCAACGATGATGTGAATAAAATCACCGCCTTAGACCGCTCGGCCATCGCGCACTGATACCATATCTAGCAGTTTTCTCTGATTGTATTACAATTACCGATCAATTCATCGCACACGTACGGTATCCTGGATCGCTCAGACCATGTTTTAACATGTCAACCTATGGGTATTTCACCAAGACTGAACTATTTTCCCGGTAACCATGGTTACTGGGATTTTAGAACTATTTGTTAGAACTATTACATGGGTTTAGAATTTTACCAGGAATTTTTCAGGAATAGTTAAAGTTTATGAATGCAATTTCGACCAATCAGATGGATGGATTTCTTAAGTGAGGTATATAATATATTCTATCCACTTTAAAGTGATAGTTGAGTTATGTTGCAGACAGCGCTACACAATTTTTTTTGGTGAGATAATGAAAAACTGAGTATCAAATTTGAAAGAACATACAATTTAAATGACAAATTCATCTTTTTTGATTAAAATCGGTATATTGATATTCAGAAATGTAACCATTTCTAATATTGTGTCCCACCATAAATATTTTAAACCAGCCGTTGAAAACTTGAAGAAATATCGCCTTTTACAATGCATTTCAGCTAATGCCGATGTTGGCATTTTGTTGGCTTTTCGTGTTGGTTATAATACGCTAAACCAGCCGGCTCGTGTATTATTGTTATGAATGAATTAATGAATTAACTAATTAACGGTCACCGTATTTTTTTGAAAGTGGAGGTGAATTAGTATGGCCATAATGGCTAAATTTCACACATTTTGGGGAAATTTCATAAATAAGAATAAGAGCAATAGCCATGCATTTTGAAGGCATTTGCGGTCTGAAACAAGAACTCAACTATCCCTTTAAGAGTGATCAAAAGATGTTGCCTGCAAGTTCAAATCCGAACTCCTCCAAAAAGAAAATACTCCTCTTTAAAATAAGATCAGATGAATAAGAAATACATTAATCATTATGTTTTTCATTTTCTTTTGTCTCGTATTCCTGTAGAATTCGAATCATGGCTGAGGCTTTAAAAAACGTCATTGCTCAGAGTCTGGAGTGTCCTGTATGTCTGAATACCTTCACCGATCCCAAGATTCTTTCTTGTTCTCACACATACTGCAAGGCCTGTCTGGACAACCTCTTGGAATGCCATGGTAACGACCAGACGCTCCGATGCCCTGTCTGCAGAGCTAAAACCCAAGTCCCAGACCAAGATGTCAGCAAATTACAGGCAAATCTAGCTTTGAAGTCTCTCATAGAGGACATGAAGGGTCAATATCAGTTTTGCACGAATTGTGAATCGGAAGACAAACCCCAAGCTGTTGTCTACTGTCAAGACTGTGGCAAGTATTTCTGTAGCACTTGTCACAACAAACACTCTCAATGGCCTGACTTCATCAGTCACGACGTCTTAGCCACGAGTGAGATCCTCTCAGGGAAGGTAACAGTACGTAGATACCGTAAATGCAGGAAACACCCACAAGAGGATGAGACGTGCTTCTGTTCCGACTGCAGGAGATTTGCCTGTTTCAGGTGTGTTCTCATGGAGCATACAAACAACGGACATCGAGTCATCGAGGCAGCTGTGTATGAAAGCGACCATTTGAAGATTATGGAGGACCTAAAATCTAAGGCGGACAATAAACGCTCTTGCTTTCAGAAATACGTTGATTTCATTGATGAACAGAAGGAGCGTGTGAGCATTGTTCAGAAGCAGTGTACACATGATATCAACAAAGCATATGAAGAATCAGTCCGGAAGTTGACAGAAAAGAAAGAAATCCTCATTTGTGAAGTCAAGGGTAGGACCGAAGGAGTAAAGAAAGAACTGGACGAAATGAAGAAATCGGCTCAGGAGCACATCACTCACTTGACCCCCATAGCTGACGTGGTAACCAATAGGACAAAGATACCGTTAGATATGGATGCTTTGGCTGCACAAGACAATCTATGTCAAGACTTACAAGAGGCTCTAAAACAAGAAGATCCTGACTACAAGCAGCCGAGGCAATCGAGCAAGAAAGGAAAAAGTGTCAGTCTGAAGAAAAACGTTGGAAAAGACGAGCTAGGTCTTGGTGAAATCGTAAATGCAGTTGCAAAGAACATCGCTTTGCCTACTAAGGATAGCATGGATGCCATGGTTAGTACACCAGACGGTAGGATGGCAGTGGGATGTTACACAGGTGGTGTGGAGATCATCTCTGCTGATGGCCAGATCCAGGAGACAGTTTTCAAGGACGTTAAGATTCTTGGAATAGGATTCCTCTCTGATGAACGGTATGTTATACTTGATCGCTCAAACAATATCACACTGTACACACCAGAGTGCACAAAGTTGAATGTAATGTTTCAGACCCTGAGTGACGATGAAGGCGAATGGGCTAAACTCACTGTAGACGGTGATGATCAGATCAATGTTAGCTACAGGAAAGCTCAAAAGATCCAGGTATTCTCACAAGCAGGTGGGAAGGCGATCAGGGAGATACCATGTGATGGGTATGAACCTCGGCAGATTACTAGTTATAATGGTTACATGATCACCGCATATGGTGATACAGTACGATTGATTGACAAACAAGGTGTTGTAAAATATCAATTAACGAAATTAGGTTATAACCTACACGCTGCCGTGTCTCAAGAGAATACAATCCTGATAGCTATTCTAAAGCCTGATGAGTCCACATTGATGAGTACACTAACGAGCTGAAGCATATCCAGAACCTCGTCATTGATTACAAGATTGAGAAGTCCAAGAGAGAGTGGTATTATCTCCAGCAGTACCGATCAGGAGAGCTAGCTTTCTGTACTCCTGATAGACTTTATATATTCCACTGAAAATAATGGATGACTCGCCATTTCTTGCAATGTATGATATCCCTGTCTTCAGGCCCGCATGAAGAGTGAGGGAGGGGCGATTTGTGCGACCGGACTCCTTTCCTATTTGGAAAAAACATGCAAGCCGACACATTAAGAGTATTAACATAATTATTCTGTTGAAAAAGAACCCCTCTCCGCCCCTTTTTTCAAAAAGCTTCTAACAGGCTTCTAACAGTTATATCTTGAAGAAGACGAAATGGAGTTGTGGTGACTGTTTGATAAATCACATTTCAAGATAATGTAGATCAGTTTGAATGATTGAACCTTTCTAAAAAGTAAAATTTCTGCAAATAATCTTCTATTGTGTTTATCTTTCAAGATTTTGTTGTCGATGATGACTTTACATGTGAATCTGACTTTTTGGTTAACTGTAAATTTAGACAAAAATTTGGTTGTGGAGTAAATAATTGTTTTATAGTATAGTATTAATGACTGCTTTCGGGAATAGCCCAATTGTAACCTTCCCGAGAGCGTAATAAAACAACTATTTCTCGAATATTAAAGCAGTCATTAATACTGTTATATGCCGAAAAAAAAATATAGACTAAAAAATAAAAAATTAAAAATAAAAAAACTTTTGTCGAAGATGAGATTCGAACTCTTGCGTACAAAAGGTGATGTAACTAAAGTCAGCGCCTTAACCCGCTCGGCTATCGCGCTCTATTAAATACATAGTAGTTTTTTCTTATATATACATTAAAATGGATTAAAAACGGTTTCGAGTGGAGGATGCTTCGCGGCTGCTCCATACAGGCCCTTCTTTTACTTTTGCAATGCATATTGGCACGAATTTAGATCAAGATCTATCGGCAGATGTTGTTTTTTTGTTTTTGGAAGTTTATTTTCGTCTTCATGTCAACAATGCAAGATAAAATTGTCGGTAAGATCGATCAAAATTCAATTGTATTGAAATTGCCGACCAATTTTTCGCACACGTACACTACGCGGTATCCTCGATCGCTCAGACCATTTTTTAACATGTAAACGCATGGGGTAACCATGGAGACTGAACTATTTTCCCAATAACCATGGTTATTGGGAATTTTACAGAAATAGTTGAAGTTTATGAATGCAATTCGACCAATCAGATGGCTGGATTTCTTAAGTGAGGTATATAATAAGAGATAATCATCAAGGTAATGGACTATTATGTACAATCGTTTATTACAATGAATTTTTTCCTTCTTTTTCTTCAGTGCAATTCAGATCAATGTCCGATTATTCTAGTTTTTATAATTTACCCAGAATCATGATATGCTACTTTGTCAAAATAACTTCTACTTCTTATAATTTTTCTAGTTGTGTACTTAAAAGAGTTTAAGATTTGTGAAAGTCGACCTTTTGATTGTATGATGTATGTTGCAAAAGTATTGTAAAAGCAACTGTGAAAATGTTTGTTTATGTTTTAATTAGATGGACTGTGATATCTTGTTTTCTGTTTTCCCTGTTTTCTTTCCGTCTGGCAAAGTTCATGGGAGAAATGGCATGGAACTTGTATTTAATACCCGCTTCGTATTATTCACTTTTTGGAGATATTTTATTTTGTCTGTGTTTCCATTTGTTTCAGTTTCTCCCCTTCATAAGATAAGATAAGATAAGATAAGATTTTATTTGAATCTATCGACCCATATATTGCTGATAGGCATAAGTAATAGTCCTATCTTAACTCGCAACAAAAAATAAAGTACGTATTATGAAAGAATCTCACTAATTTCAATTAAAGCAGAGGAATGAGAGAAATTGGTTTTACAAGTTTGAGAAAAATCAGAAAATTTGTGATTTCACAGCTAGGCCTACCCTTTGTTTACTTTGTAATAAAGATTTCATTACAAATTATTACGCCATTTTCTTTGTCATATAAAATTGTTAACACGTTTTCACAGGGGCTCCTGTGTTAAAAACAAATACACTATCATCAAAACTTTATTTTGAAGACCAAAACAAAAAATGAAATAAATCGGGGGACATTTTCCATACTGTATAAAAAAAAGCAAATTAAGAATTGATCTTATTTAGGGGTGCTGATCTATAGGGGACTTAATTACAATGTTACAACAATATTAATTTCTTAGTTTTTGAAAATATATTTCCCCCTAGTTTCTTAATTCCTTCTCATTAACGTGATTTCAGGTGGACTTCCTCTTGTAATATGTTTCCTTCTTATTTTTTATAAGAGAAAGGCCCTTTCATGTGCATTAGTATCCATCCTCGTGTCATTGCTCATACTCAATGTAACATGATCTAAAATATAAAGGTTGCTATAACGATATGACGGTTTCGTAAAACGCTTGACTGACACATGTTTCCTTACGTCTGTGCACTGCAAGGAGTAGGAGGAGTCTGTGTATGTGGAGTAATAGCTTCGATCTTCTTTTTTGTTATCAACAGTAAGCGAAGAAGTATGTTAAAGAAAGATATTTCCTAGGGTTTACTAACTAACTCGGCTTCGGACCAAGATAATGATGAACGAAGATTACAAACTATATAAACACAACAAGTATATAAAACAATTAACTTACAGTTTTTCTTGCAACACATTAGTCTAATTTGAACCTTTGTTATTTCATGGATTTGTAATATTATGTCATACACTATGATATGTATTTCCGTGGTAGGAATGTTGCGATTTGTCATTTCATTGTAATCTGTTACAAATATATACATTTCACTTTTGATTATATCTTATTAAGGGTTACTTCCTTTATGGCTGCCACCTTACAAGCAACTTTGTTATCTTGGGACCAGTTTATAAACATGTTTTCTATTATTTTCATTTTACAATATGTTATTTCATGTACACGTTTGTTTGTTATTCTTTGTCAATTGAAATGAATTGCAACAAAACTATAGTTATTGATACATTTTATATAGTACAAATACTTATGTGTCGATGACATTTATTTACGAAACATAATATAAAGTTTGTGCTGTTTATACTTTAATTTTGCTTTCCAAATAAATTTCTAGTTTCTCATCGAACTCAGTCTGAATTTTACACCAATGTTATATATCATGGCATAGTTGAAAGAGCTGTTATGCAAGAGAGGCGCATTAAAGGGATATCCAATATTTAAAAAAATAGACCCCGATCTCGTATTTTGACAAATTGATGTCTTTACAATTTTGGTGTGTTCAAAGAAATTCAAAAATTGTCTGGCGCTACGTCAAAGCCCATTTAAATTGTTCATACGTTACTAAACGTAATTACAACTTGAAATGAAATAATCATAACTTTCTTTTTTTGGTCAGATTTCATTTAAACTTTCATCAGTCTGTCCTCTGATTCTTCTACTTTCTTTTACAGTAGTTTGCTATTAAGGTTAGATTGCCCTTAAACTTGCATGTGGTTTTGGACTAACTAATAACATATAGAGTCAAGTTGGAAATGATTTAAGGCTAGCAAACTTATGGAATATTATAAGAACTATGAAATCAGTTCATCTTGTACAGCTTGTAAAACCAAATAGAGGGATAAAGAAATATAATTACGACAAAATATACAGGATAATTTGAGGAACATAGATCATGTAGATGTAAAATGATAGGCTGAAAGAAATAGATGCTTTTATAGAGGAAGAAAGGACAGGAGGAATGGTCGAAATAGAAGCTGAAAAAGACGAAGAAATTGGAAGACTTAGTGGGTGCGTGGGGGATTTTATGAGCATGTGTGTGTGTTAGAGAGAACAAGAATGTGTGTCTTTTGTGTAAGTGCGTGTGTGTGTGTGTGTGTGTGTGTGCTTATATTAGTTGTATTTGTTTTTAGCTTCTTTCTTGTTAAATTTCTCAAATATCTGTAAAAACAGAAAAACCCTGACCTCTAGGAGTGGCGTTGCATCCGACTATTGCCATAGCAGCTCAATTGCCGACAACCTGTATCGCCAACACCAAAGTAAAAAAAATCAGAAGTACATGGCTGTATCTTTATAATCTTTATGAGCATGTGTGTGTGTTAGAGAGAACAAGAATGTGTGTCTTTTGTGTAAGTGCGTGTGTGTGTGTGTGTGTGTGTGTGCTTATATTAGTTGTATTTGTTTTTAGCTTCTTTCTTGTTAAATTTCTCAAATATCTGTAAAAACAGAAAAACCCTGACCTCTAGGAGTGGCGTTGCATCCGACTATTGCCATAGCAGCTCAATTGCCGACAACCTGTATCGCCAACACCAAAGTAAAAAAAATCAGAAGTACATGGCTGTATCTTTATAATCATCATCTAAAGAATTCAAGCGTACACATTAATTAGTCAGTTTTTTAAATATTTCAAACGTAGACAGGGAACCTTGAGTAATAGTGAGATTTAGAGAGAAAAAAAGTTTCAGTGAGAGTTGAACATGATGGGACTGAATAAAAAGGAGTGAGGGACCTGAAGTCAGTGTGACACCCCCAGTAAGCCCCTATTTTAACGTGAACCCCAATGAAAAATGACAGTTATGTCACTGCCTCTTGTTTCCCTTGTTGGATTTTTTTCTTCTAAAACTTGATTTAAAAAAAGAGAAAGTTTTTTTTCTTTTTGACTTCATTCTCGGCAAATGTTAAACTCTGGGTACTTTTTTCTATGATTATTAGAAAATTGTTGGAAAACTAACTAATTGGAAATGTGGCCGACACACCCCCATTCCCAACATAAATGAAATAGGGATGCACAGGAATTTACATATAGACCCATTGCAAGAGACACATACCATTTTGTATATGGCAGATAGATTTATTCTAGGATACATTTGTAACATTTAAATATTCACATTTAGTAGATCATGTTGTGTTTCAAGTCTCCATGAAGTTACAGGGATCACCTCTAAAAGAGGCATGCCAATATAAACATACAAACATTTCAGGCTGACCCAGATAGATACTCCAATTGTACATTCACAGAGTTACGGTACTTAAACAAACATCAGAATAAGAACACTGTATAGACCTTCCTAGTGTGACAACAAGAAAGTGAGAGAGATAATGCAGAGTTATATAAGTGAGCATGATCACCTCTTCACAATTGTGAAAGAAGATAGCTACAGCTACGATGGTTTGAACATGTAACGAGATGGAAGACTTGCTTGAGAAACACCATCTTGCAAGGAGGAACTGATGGAAGAAGAAAGAGGGTAGACCAACAAGGACATGGACTGATAACATCATTCATGAAGCAGTGGACGAGTATTTCATTATTTTGAGCAGCTAACGAGAACAGCTGAAAACAGGAAGTTATGGAGAACCTGCAGTGTGTCAGTGTCCATTTTATTGTCGCCCATACGGCATCCAAGCTATGGGACATAGATGGATAGATAGAACCTGACAAAGAAGAAATTATTTTCAATATTCTAAATAGATTTCAAACAGCACAATTAATTAATGGACAGTCCACATCTAACGACATGATGATCATTTTCTTTTATTTTACAAACTATCTGTACATTGATGAGTCCATCATTAACTTGTGATAATCGTACCGAGTCCAAACTATCAAAGTTGTTTGGGAATTCCAAACTGTTTGTAGATTAACTTGCCCAACGTGCCATGGTGAAAATTATTGTCCAGATAATAATAATAATCTTCATGTATCCCAAACTGTTTGATTGGTTAGTCCCTTTTGCATGATGGTGACGATGATCATACTCGGTCCAACTACTCAAGGTCATCAGGGATTCCAAAATCTTTGTAAAGTGGCCCGTCTACTGTAACCTGGTGAGGTACACACTGTAAGGCAATCTCGTTCAGATATATGAATACGCTTAGCGGGAGAAGAGTGAATTAAAACGTTCGTGTTGTTTTCAAAAGAAATGCAGTGATAATTTGAAATAATTTTCCATTGCATCGTTGTATGAAATTCTATAGGGCTTACTCCCAGACACTTTTGAGACTTTGTTTGTATCTGGTCTATAAAGTCATCAATGTCATTAGACTGAAATACTTGGGTCTTGGTCTAGATGTTTTTGAGGTGATAAATGGAGAGCGATTGAGATAAGTCCCAGTTGAAGATAACCGGTGTTTTGGAAATGTAACAGTTTTAAACTGTAAATATGATCACAAGACGGTAACGCGAGAAACGTTACTCCCGGGGTCACGATTAAGGACTTATGCTCTTGTTATGAGGATCTATTTTGATTTATTTTGTGTGTACAGCCTGTTTCTCCATGGTTTACTAAATTAGTAAACCATGGAGAAACAGGCTGTACACACAAAATAAATCAAAACATATCCTCATAACCAGACCATAATACTGTCCTTAATCGTCACCCCGGGGGTAACGTTTCTCGCGTTACAAATCAATCTCGTGATCATATTGATATCGTTCATAAGTATAACTTCTGTACTAATTTCATTGATCAATAACATGAATTATTTTTATCAAATTATAACGGAATATTGTATTTTTTTAAGTTATATTCTGTAAGGGAAAGGGCGTGAGGAAAATGATAAACACTCCTCTACTACGATCAGATTATTCAAAACTACATCAAACCTTAAAATGCTTTTCAAAATTGCTTTTGTCGTTTATTGCATGCACATTTTTTCACTTGAGTATAGTGTTGATATGAAAACCAATGAAAGAATGGGATAAAATAAATATTTCTTATAATTAAATTGATTTTTGTTTTAATACCAGGGCATACGCATTAAGATATAAACATATGATACTAGGCTATTTAAATATAACGCATCTGTCAGAATCGGGTGGCGGCTCCCAGTGCCCGGATAGGTTATTTGCTATGATAACTCGGGGGGGGGGGGGTGCAGCCCTCTCAGCCCTTTTCTTGTAGGCCTATGATCTGAAGGCAAAGTAGCCCCTAAACAACGCGAAACTATAATAAATCGTACATCTTCTTAGCGCTATCAACCAGATGATGGATGGAACAAAATATGTGAAGGTCAAATATTGGATATATTCTTTCCTTTTCTCCTTTTCCGGACGTGTTAAGCATGTTTAGCGCCATCTCCAACATTCCACCTGTGATCTGAAAGAAGAACCCGGCCCCCCCCCCCCCCCCACTCAGTGTTATTTAGGGTACGCATATGCGTGTTCCAACCGACCCCCCCCCCCCCCTTTTCAGCAAAAGTCCGGTGTGTAAAGTCAATACGGCTCGACCTTTTTCTTTTGTATACGAGCCTTTTTCAGCATCCCCCCCCCCCCCCTTTTCAGCAAAAGTCCGGTGTGTAAAGTCAATACGGCTCGACCTTTTTCTTTTGTTACGAAAAGGACATTTTGGCAACACGCATGCGGTCATTTCGAAACCTGCATGAGTGGGGGGGGGGGGGGGGCCGGGAAGAAGAACCGTTCCCCGAATCTTTGACAACGGAAATATGACTCTTACTTTAGAATGTTTATGTAATGGGAGGGGGGGGGGGGGGGGTAACAGAAATTAAATTCAAGTTTGACACGGAAATATTGTTGCCCTACAGGCGCTTCACAAAATGAGGTCGATTTTTGATTGGGCGATTATTTTTAGGACGATCAAAACCACAATCTAATTGTCTATACGTCAAAGGTCGGTGGAAATTCCCAGTACCTAAAAATAGACTGCCACACTTAATACCTGCATACATGTATATAAGGTACTACAACGATTAGTGCAACACTTCCACATCGTAAAGGCAAGGAGTATACATGTTTACTGATTTGATATAACACGTGTTTACACAAAAAGAGGTGAGTGAATTAAATTGTCTCTGAAATTCCAAAGAAATCTGGAGATATTTTTCAATACTTTCGTTTTTACATCGACGTTATTAGGCAGACTCCCAAACACTTTATGAGGCTTTGTTTGTATCTGGTTTATAAAATCAAATTTTCCTTAGACTGAAATAATGAGACTGGGTCTAGATCCCTGAACTCTTCGCTACATGGTGTATAATTCGGTGGTCTAGATGTCTTAGTGGTGATCCCGCCCCCCCCCCCCCCCCCACTCCGGGGTCGGAATGACCGCATGCGTGTTACCAAAATGTCCGGTAAAGGGGTACTTTTCACGCTCCAAAGTCTGGCTCGTAGTACACAAAATTGACTTTACACACCGGACTTAGGGGGTGTTTTCAAAAGGAGGGAACACGCATATGCGTACCCTAAATAACAATGAGTGGAGTGGGGGGGGGGGGCAGAATGGGGATAGATGGAGAGCGATTGAGCTAGGAGCAATATGAGAAAGGCGTGTGTATAGGGAATTATATAAGTTTAGTAAATCATGAAGAAACAGACTACAATAAGAAATCTAAACCAAAAAAAAAAGCTTTGAAACGAGACCATAAGAGTTAAACGTCCTTTATCATGATCCCGGAAGTGACATTTGTCGCATTAGAAACTTGGGATCATATTGATATCATTTTTAAGTATAACTTCTTTGTGTTTGTTTTTCCGGAGGGGGGGGGGGGAAGTCACGATTTCGGTATGTTATTTTGATTTGAATTACAGAGTTGTCATGAATATTTATCATTCTTGCACGTTACTTCGATATGAATACACATGGAAAATTCAGGTTATTATGTGATTCTTAAACATAGCTAACATTTTAGCTAGTGATTCTGCCAATTAAACCAGAGCAAAATAGTTTCCTCTGTACAATCATGATAAATAGTATATTCTATCCACATTAAAGTGATAGTTGAGTTCTGTTACAGAGGGCGCTACACAATTTTGTTTGTGTGTGAGATAATGAAAAACTAAGTATCAAATTTGAAAGAACATACAATTTAAATGACAAATTCATCTTTCTTGGGATCAAAATCGGTATAACCATTTCTGATATTTGTGTACCACCACAAATATTTTGAACCAGCCGTTGGAAAAAAAGAAATAGCACCTTTTACGATGCATTTCAGCCAAAGCCGATGTTGGCATTTTGTTGGCTTTTCGTGTTAATTATAATACGCTCAACCAGCAGGCCCGTGCATTATCATTATTAATTAATTAATTAATTAATTAACGATCACCGTATTTTGTGGAGCTGAATTAGTATGACCATAATGGCTAAATTTCACACATTTTGGGGTCTAAAATTACCTTCATAGCAATTTTAGGTCCTAAAACGAGGACACTAGAAATGTCATCTAGAATAAGAGCAATAGACATGCACTTTGAAGGCATTTGCGGTGTGAAGCAAGAACTCAACTAAAAGATGTTGCCTGCTAACTCTTTCAAGTTGTTCAAAGCCTAACTCCATGTTAATACAAAAGGAAGGTTTATTGCCATCATAATATTTGAAGGGAGATCACGGATCATATTTTTCGTTCAAATCTCACGAGTTTGTAATACTTGGTGTATATCTTAATTAAAGGTACACATGCAGATGAATACTCGAGACAGATAATTAGCTTACGTTTGCTACTCTTGGTATAGCTTCCAAAGCAAGTTTATTTCGCTCGGCGCATGCGCAGCTATACAATTGTGACTCGTGGTACTATTACATCATCATCAATATATGATACTTGCTTTATAAGATTAGCATGACTTGTTGCGATAAATGTAGAGGTGGTGTGGTATATTCTAGTGGATAGGTTGCGTGATTGTGAATCACAGGGTTCGTGGTTCGAGTCCCACCACAGAACTAATGTCCTTCGGTAAGCCTCCTTTGTCACTCTCCACCCATTCCAGGTGTATAGTGAATGGGTACAGCTGGAAAGAATAAATTCCGTGAATGCTTATGAGCACATTATCATGGTAGGTAATTGGCTAAAGCCGGGGTAGTAATATGATTGCAGGGCCCTCGGGGAAAACAGTATGTGTACTGATGAGGATCTGGTTAAACAACTTGAGACATTATTTTTTTCCTCCATATTCCCCCCCCCCCCCCCACAGGGATTTTATTGATTTTCATTTGAACATAAATAAAATTGGCTTTTCAAGATGCAAGTATTGTTGAACTGTTGAGTTAACAGAAAACTAACAAATCAATAATTCATTTCTGACACTCATGGAACTTGAGGCATTGTTATTACTATGACGATTATTGTTATCATTATTGATTATAATTATCATTATTACCATTAATATTGTGATCATCGTTATTGTTATTATAAACAAATACTCCTCTTTAAAACAAGATCAAATGAATAAGAAATACACTAATCATTATGTTTTTCCTTTTCTTTTATCTCGTATTTCTGTAGAATTAGAATCATGGCTGAAGCATTAAAGAATGTCATTGCTCAGAGTCTGGAGTGTCCTGTATGTCTGAATACCTTCACGAATCCCAAGATCCTGTCTTGTTCTCACACCTACTGCAAGACCTGCCTGGACAACATCTTTGAATGCCATGGTAACGACCAGATGCTCCGATGCCCTGTCTGCAGGGCTGAAACCCAGGTCCCAAACCAAGATGTAAGCAAATTACCGTCAAATCTAGCATTGAAGTCTCTCATAGAGGACGTGAAGAATCAACATCAGTTTTGCACGAATTGTAAATCCGAGGACCAATCCCAAGCTGTCGTCCACTGTCAAGACTGTGGCATGTATCTCTGTATCACTTGCCATAACACACACTCTCTGTGGCAAAACTTCATCAGGCATGAGGTCTTAGGCATGAGTGAGATCGTATCGGTACGTAGATACCGTAAATGCAGGAAACACCCAAAAGAGGATGAGGAGTGCTTCTGTTCCGACTGCAGGAGATTTGCCTGCTTCAGGTGTGTTGTCATGGAACATACAAATGAAGGACATCGGGTCATCGAGGCAGCTGTTTATGAAAGCAGCCATATGAAGAGTATCGATGACTTTAAATCCAAAGCGGACAAGAAACGCTCTCGCTTTCAGAAATACGTTGATTTCATCGATGAACAGAAGGAGCGCGTGAGCAATGTTCAGAAGCAGTGTACAGATGATATCAACAAAGCATATGAAGAATCAGTCCGGCACTTGACAGAGAAGAAAGAAATCCTCATTGGTGAAGTCAAGGGTCGGACCGAAGGAGTAGAGAAAGAATTGGACGAAATGAAGAAATCGGCTCAGGAACACATCTCTCACATGACCACCATAGCTGACGTGGTAACCAATAGGACAAAGATACCGTTAGACATGGATGCTTTGGCTGCACACGACACTCTATGTCAAGATTTTCAAGAGGCCTTGAAACAAGAATATCCTGACTACAAGCAGCTGAGGCAATCGAGCAAGAAAGGCAAAAGTGTCAGCTTTAAGAGTAACTTTGGAAATGACGAGCTAGGTCTTGGAAAGATCGTAAATGAAGTGGCAAAGAACATCTCTTTGCCTATTAAGGATAGCATGAATGCCATGGCTGGTACACCAGACGGCAGGATGGCAGTGGGATGTAGTACAGGTGGTGCGGAGATCTTCTCAGCTGATTGTCAGCACCAGGATACAGTTTTCAAGGATGTTAAGATTCGTAGACTAAGGCTCCTCTCTGATGATAGGTATGTTGTACTTGACTGCTCAAACAATATCACACTGTACACACTTGAGTACACAAAATCGAATGTAATGTTTGAGACTCTGAGTTGCGATGAAGGTGGATATAGTAGCCTCACTGTAGACGGTAATGATGTGATCTATGTAAGCTACAGGACAGCCCAGAAGATCCAGGTATTCTCACCAGCAGGTGGAAGGGCGATCAGGGAGATACCATGTGATGGGTATATAAATCGTCAGATTACTAGTTATAATGATTATCTGATCTCGGCATATTGGGATACAATACGATTGATTGACAAACAAGGTGTTGTTAAAAATGAATTGACGAAATTAGGTGATCGTGTATACGCTGCCGTGTCTCAAGGTAATACAATCCTGATAGCTACCGTTAAGCACAATGTAGGCTTAGTCAGCATTGACGAGTACACTGACGAGCTGAAGCATGTCCAGAACCTCGTCATTGATTACAAGATTGAGAAGCCCGAGAGAGAGTGGTACTATCTTCAGCAGTACCGATCAGGAGAGATCGCTTTTTGTACTCCTGATAGACTCTATATATTCCACTGAAAGTAACGGATGACTCCCCATATCTTGCACTGTATGATATCACTGTTTCAGGCCCTCATGAAGAGCGAGGGGAAAGGGGTCAATTTGTGCGATAGGATTAATTTCATCTGGTAAAAACATGCAAGCTGACATTTTAAGAGTAACATGATTATTCCGTTGAATAAAAACCATCTCCGCCTCTTTTTTTCTTCAAAAAGCTTCAAACAGTTACATCTTGAAGAAGGTGAAATGGAGTTTTGGTGAATGTAAGAAATCACATTCCAAGATAATGTACATGTAGATCTGGGCCCCGTCTTACAAAGAGTTACGATCGATCCAAATCAATCGTAAGTCCTCCAATCAATCGCAAGTTTGCAGTCTCCTATCTCTTATGTAGATAGTTAGGATTGATATCAATCGCAAATAAGTTACGATTGATATCAACTCTTTGTAAGACGGGGCCCAGTTTGAACCTTTATAAAAAGTAAAATTTCTGCTAATAATCTTCGACATTCTATTGTGTTTATCTTTCAAAATTTTGTTGTTGATGATTACTCTACAATACATGTGAATCTGACTTTTTGGTAGCTGTTATCAGTGATTTAGACACAATTTAATTGTTGAGTAAAAGATTGTTTTACCAGTAGGAGATAGTCATCATAGTAATGAACTCTATTTTGTACTACTGTGTATTACAATGAATATTGGTCCTTAATTTTCTATAATGCATTTCAGATCAATGTCCCATTATTCTAGTTTTAACAATTTACCCAGAATCACGATAGGAAATTCCACTTTGTCAAAATAACTTCTACTTCTTATAATTTTTCTAGTTGTGTAACTTAAAAGATTTTAAGATTTGTGAAAGTCGACCTTTTGATTGTATGATGTATGTTGCCAAAGTATTGTAAAAGCAACTGTGAAAATAAGGGTTTATGTTTTAATTTAATGAACTGTGATATCTTGTTTTCTGTTTTATTTCCGTCTGGCAAAATTGCATGGGAGAAATGGCATGATTTCATTAAAAATTATTACGCCATTTTCTTTTGTCATATAAATTGTTAACAACTTTTCATAGGGGCTCCTGTGTTGAAAACAAATACACTGTCATCAAAACTTTTTTTTGAAGACAAAAAAAAAGAAAATTGGGGGACATTTTCCATACAAAATATGTAAAAAAAACAAATGGAGAGTTGATCTTATTTAGGGGACTTACAATGTTACAACAACATTCATTTCTTAGATTTTTAAAATATACTTTCCCCAGTTTCTTAATTTCTTCTCATTAACGTGGTGTCAGGTGGACTTCCCCTTGTAATATGTATCCTTCTTATTTTTATAAGAGAAAAGCCCTTTTACGTGCATAATAGTATCCACCTGGAATGCTGCTAATTTCAGAATGTTTTTATATCCATAACTTCTTATTTGTCTCTGTCTCTTTCAAATTATGTATTTCTTTGACCCTTTTACCTTTTTGCTCGTGTCATTGCTCATACTTCATCCAACTGAATCTAAAATATAAAAGTTGCTATAACGATCTTGACGTTATAGATGAACATGTATTGAATTTGATTCTCAACTTTAAGCATCTGAAGAAATTTGGGGAAGTGAAATCGCTATACACAAAGACACAATGCTAGCTGACTGTTGTATTTTAACATTTGGTTATTATTGAGCAGTGGACATGGTTAACTGGAATTTGATTTTGTTTTTATTGTCAATAATAAACTCGTTTCCCTTCCTTCCGCTATGTACGAGTGGCCCTGCATGGACGCCTTATGTGTCAATGTTGTCTATTCATTATTTCGTCTCCATATGAGACCATGATATTGCAGTCACACCGACTCCAAATTAACCTCACAGACCTTTCCACATCGACCATTTCTTTTCCATTCTGTGTATAAATAAATGCTATTTCTTGTTCGGTCTCTGGTCGGTCTGGGCGTCATTTCACGAGACCGTCATTGATCCTTGAAAGTTCACCGACTCTCCTTGAAATGCGTGTTAATCATAATTCATGCATTTCAACTGGATTTCGGCCAACTTGCGCTTATGACGGTTTCGTAAAACGCTTGACTGATACTTGTTTCCTTACGTCTGTGCACTGCAAGGAGTAGGAGGAGTCTGTGTATGTGGGGGTAATAACTTCGATCTTCCGTCACGGTTTGCTTTTTTATCAACAGCAACCGAAGTCCGAAGAAGTCTATTAAAGAAAGATATTTCCGAGGGTTTGCTAACTCGGCTTCGGACCAAGATAATGATGAACCAAGATTAAAAACTATATAAACACAAAAAGTATATAAAACAATAACAACTTACAGTTTTTCTGCAACACATTAATCTAATTTGAACCTTTGTTATGTCATGGATTTGTAATATTATGTCATACACTGTGATATGTATTTCCGTGGTAGGAATATGTTGCGATTTGTCATTTCATTGTAATCTGTTACAAATATATACATTCAATTTTGATTATATCTTCTTTTTTTTTTTTTATGTCGGCACCTTTTAAGGGTTACTTCCTTTATGGCTGCCACCTAACAAGCAACTTTGATATCTTGGTACGGGTGTATAAACATGTTTTCTATTATTTTCATTTTACAATATGTTATTCCATGTACACGTTTGTTTGTTATTCTTTGTCAATTGAATTAAAGTGCAACAAAACTATAGTTATTGATACATTTTATATAGTACAAATATGTGTTGATGACATTTATTTACAAAACATTATATAACGTTTGTGGTGTTTTATACTTTAATTTTGCTCACCAAACAATTTCGAGTTTCTCATCGAATTCAGTCTGAATTTTACACCAATGTATTATGGCACAGTTGAAAGAGCTGTTTTTGCAAGAGAGTCGCATTAAATGGCTATCCAATAAAAAAGAAATAGACCCCGATCTCGTATTTTGACAAATTGATGTCTTTACTAATTTTTTGTGTTCAAAGAAATTCAAAAATTGTCCGCCCGCGCTACGTCAAAGCCCATTTAAATTGTCCATACGTTACGTAACGTAATTATAACTTGAAATGAAATAATCATAACTTTCTTTTTTTTGGTCAGATTTCATTTAAACTTTCATCAGCTACCTGTCCTCTGATTCTTCTACTTTCTTTTACAGTAGTTTGCTATTAAAGTGACTCGGTAACATTGTTGAAGGTTGATGAAAAAATTGCTTAATTTTTGTATAAAATGTTACTTACTATATTCCTTTTACTGTACCAACCCTTTGCCATGCAAAAAATCCTGAAAAAATTCTCAACCACGAAGATATCTATGGTTTTCTTTGAAGGTGTCAATGTCTGACACCCTCTAACAGTGATTAAAAGTAAATTCTCCCAACCGTTTTTCCATGAAAAAAAAGACATAAAACAGGCTATAAAAATCTGTCAACACTTAAATGTCTGGAATAGAATATAGAGCCATTTTATTGCTTTGTGACGATTTAGATTCACCTACAATGTAATTAAATTGTAATAATATAGTTGGGAGAATTAAGGAATCGATCAGATCAGTTTTTCCCAATTTGTACCATGAATAATGGTTCGTTTTCACTCGAATTTTCAGATTATCTTTAATTGTACATCTAACATTGAAGTCACTACCTAAGCATCACTATCTCTCATTTGAACAATGTTACCAAGTCCCTTTAAGGTTGGATTGCCCTTAAACTTGCATGCGGTTTTGGACTAACTAATAACATTACAGTCATGTTGGAAATTGTTTAAGGCTAGCAAACTTATGGAATATCATAAGAACTATGAAATAAGTTTCACCTGTACAGCTTGTTTAACCAAAGAGAAGGAAAACGAAACATAATTACGACACAAACAGGAGAATTTGAGGAAAGTAGATGATGTGGATAATACAAGATAGACTGAAGGAAATATATGCTTTTATAGACGAAGGAAGGGAAGGAGGGATGGTCGAAGTAGATGTTGAACAAGACGAAGAAATTTAAAGAACTGGAAGATGTGTGGGGGCTTTATGAACATGTGTGTGTTAGAGAGAACGAGAATGTGGGTCTCTTATGTAAGTGGGTGAGTGCATACAAACATTCATGATAACACAGATAGATACTCCAATTGAACATCCACAGAGTTACGGTACTTAAAAAACAACAGAAATATAAAAAAAAACTGTATAGACATTCCTAGTGTGACAACAAGAAAGTGAGAGAGATAATGACGGAGTTATATAGGTGAACATAATCACCTCTTCACAATTGTGAAAGAAGATAGCTACAGCTAGTCAGTGGTTTGGGCATGTAACTAGACGAAAGACTTGCTTGACAAACACCATCTCGCAAGAAGGAACTGATGGAAAAAGAAAGAAGGGTATAGACCAACAAGGACATGGACTAATAACATCAAGCAATTGACAGGCATTTCATTTGAGCTGCTAACGAGAACAATTTTAATTTTGTTTAGAAAATTATATTACTTTCCATATTCTTTATGGGTTTCAACTGTACAATGGACAGTCCACATCTAGCGACATGATGGTTATTTTCTTTTATTTTCCAACGATCTGTACAATGATGAGACAATCATTTACCCGTGAGAATCGTACCGAGTCCAAATTAGGGATTCCTTACTGTTTGTAAAACGGCATGCCCCATGTGACAGGGCAAATATTTAATCCAGATAATATGAATA
>JAVYIG010012641.1:0-52254 GCA_035222895.1 Strongylocentrotus droebachiensis
CCATTAGTACCAAAACCTCAACTACCATTGCCCTCATCTTCAGCAGCATCATCATCATCATCATCATCATCATCATCATCATCATCATTACCATCACCTCCACCACCATCATCATCATACCATCAATACTGTAATACGATCATCATCACAACCCCCACCAGCACTACCACCATCTACTTACCCCATAAAACTCTTGAGCAATCATGTGGTTATCCCCGCCATACAGACTACCCATCCTGACCAGGTTGTCAACCAGGTTGATGAGAGGGGCGCTGATGTCCAGCTCTCTGGCGATGTCTTCTCTCTCCGTCAAGATCTCCTGGTAGAACTCTCGATCATCCTCGTTCAGGTCTGGGGAGCTACGTCGCAGAGACTCGCTGCTCCTATCGTTTGATAATGAGAATAATACAGATGAAGTCAGTAACAATGAAAATGATGACAATCCCAGGGGGGTATTTCACAAAGATCCTAAGTTGGACTTAACAATTATGGAAAGCTGTTAGCATCTTTGAAAATATTTTGTAAAAGTTATTTTAAAGGAATAAGCTCTCTGTCATCCTCGTTCAGGTCTGGGGAGCTACACCGCAGAGACTCGCTGCTCCTACCATGCAATAGTGCGAACGATATAGATGAAGTCAGTAACAATGACAATGAAAATAATAATGCAGTAAAACCTGTCTATAAAGACCACCCAAGGGAGACAAGAAAAGTGATCTTTATAGGCAGGTGGTGTTTATGTAAAGGTTTCTTTAGTACATGTTTCAATGAGAAACCATTTTCAAGGGAAACTACAAATGTGGTCTTTGTAGACAGGTGGTCACTAAAGCAGGTTTGACTGTACCAGCATACCTAAATACATCAGTTATTCAATCACCTTGGTCTAAATGTAGCTTGGTTTATACTAGAACTGTTTCGGTCGCTAAGTCTTATCTTGGTCTAGCTGGATTGGTACTGGAACTATTTGGGTCCCTAACTATCACCTACAGTTACATAAATCTTATTCTAGCAACACTGTCATGTGATAAGTACGAGTCTATAGGTATGACAAAGGTCCATTTTAGTTGTGGATCAGCATATGCTCAATTACTTTTACTGTTGTGTTACCTTGGTTTAAGTCGAGCAGAGTTAGCACGGGAACTGTTGGGGTCCTTGAGCAGGGTTAGTTCATTGTCTATCATGGATAGCCATGACAAAAGGTTTGCCTTGTCACGTCTAAGCTGGATCAGGAACAGGACCAGCTCCTCATGCTAGACGAAAGAACAAACAAAAAATTGTAATCATGCAAGAGAAAATACTGCTGCTCGCAAGGTGAATAAAAGGATAAAGCAGCAAAAAATGGTTGATTAATAATATCCATATTGATGGATGAAAACTTGATTCAAAACTTACTTATCATTTCAATAATGGATTTAAATACATTTTTGCTAATCTATTTATCTGACATTAAGGTGGTTGAATACACATGAAATGTGCATCCATAAAAAGGCAACCCGCGAGGAGTAGAGAATCTGTACTGTAATATGCAGAAACGTAATTGAATCCAAAGACTAGGGTAATAATTCTATCAACACTACTGTCAGTCATGTTGTCAATGGTAAGGCGCTATAATAAACAGTAATTATTATTACTATACTACCTTTGAGCTTGATTGTACTTCAAATTTATCTCTAAAACAATGTCAAAGCAGTGGGTTTTACTTACCGACTTCCCGACGAGATCCCCTGCTGCTATACTGAGCCTCAACCTGATGCCGGTTGAAAGGTCAACAAACTGTTGGGTCTTCTGTTGCCACATGCGATATCTGCCAGTCTTAGGAGCAGCAGCCTGGTTTTTGTTTTATGTTGGTATTTTGAAAGGACGTGGGGGATGATTGAAAGAAGAAAAAGAAAGAAGTGAATCTTCAAACATGTAAGAGATTATATTTGATTTGATTTGATTTGATTTTGATTATTTATTTCTCTTTGATTTTTATTTTCTTTTGCATTTTTACAAATATATAACAAACAAAACATTGCAAATTGTACACATTTTATAATGTTGAATAAACTTACTAATCGAAAACATTAAACAGGAGGGTTGACAAAGTAAGCAAAGCTTGATAGCATGACTACCCTCATAACATGATGATCAAATCATTTTTTTTAAGAGAAACAAAGACAAAATATCTCTTTACAGAACGAACATCAAACAAAATAAAGAAGAAATAAAATCAACATGTGTCATATCACCAGCACTTTCTAATTGACTGTAATTGAAGTAGCTTATCACAGCCAAAGGGTGACACAAAACATATACAGTCAGAAAAATTGAATTAAGTGTTAACATAAAAGAAATTAGGTGTACTTCCTAATCAAAGATTGGGTTCTTGAAGTATGAAAGAAAAGGACATCTTACCTGTCTAGCACCAAGGGGCTGCAAGGGCGCGACCTCGTCGTCTTTCTCAAGCTCCTGTCGCTTGAGCGTATCATTTCTATTAAGACTCGTGGAAGAGGAGTAGGCACGTCTTGTTGGAGCTGCATCTACCGAATCACGATCTACGTATGCCAATGACAAAACAAAAATATAGAAGCCATTAAATAACATTATATATCTCTCTTTAGTATGTTGCATAAATCATCTGATTGGTCAAGACTGAAGTCGTGATTTTAGCCCGGCGAAGATTAACAGACAGTGTCTCAGATTTTCTGTGATGTTTTAACCAATCTTTACTCAAGGAAAGGATAAGAGAAGAATTCTTTGTAGATTTGTTTGTGAATTCAGTATAAAAAAGATATATGGACTGCTTTAATATTTGAGGAATAGCTGGTTCTATACTGGCTCTTGGGGACGTTACATCCTGCTATGACCCCTTGAGCCTATAGAAACAGCTATGCCTGTCATAGCAGTCAATATATCTATATTACAAGTGACAAAGCAAGTGGTTGGAATCGTAGATGTTACTTATGGCTAAAGCAAATTGGAAAGTCTCAATGCAAAATGAAAATCATTAGGTGGAGGAGGAGAACATGTAGGTGCCCCTCGTTAGAGCAGCTTCTATTCAATCACGGTATGCCAATGACAAAACAAAGATACCAAAGCCGTTATAAAGGATTACAAGTGACAAACATGATGAATAACTGAAGGACTGAATAATCATTGGTATAAGAGCACGGAATCGTCAGAGCGAGGCTAAATCTTCTTCAAACTCTTTTCACTCTCTGAAAACTCTACACAAATATGCTGAATATTCTGACAAGATACATCTGGTATATGGACTAGGGCATTTAGAAATTTTCTTTAACATTTCATTTTTTGGTTGTTGATCCTTATTGTATAAAATACATAAAAGAACCTATCGATATATAGGATTAGTGAAACAGCAAGAGATGCAATAAGCTCATGCGAAAAACTTCAGATGATTAGAATTAACACTTCAAATGAGAAGAAAACAATGTCAATGTGAGATTTCATGAAGTATTTTCATGATAATAGTGGAATATGGTTTCTTCGTACCCAATCCCCTCTCAGGACTCTGTACTGGGTTCATTCTCTCCATATCCCTGGGCATAGTGCTAGCTCTGGAAGGTGACCTGCTATCATGCTGTGGCGGTGGTCTGCCATGCATTGATTGTGGCCTACCCTGGTTGGGCGGTACCCTGCTGTGCTCCTGCGGTGCCCTGCTCTGTTGAATGGGCATTCTCTCTTGGTGGTGTGGTGCACCGCCTTGTGGTGGGTACCCTCGACCTTGACCTTGCTGTGGCCGACCTTGTTCGGGATGGGATGGCGCACGGACGATATCCTGCCTCTGGTGTGGCGGTGCTTGTCCCTGGTGTGGCGGTGCTCGTCCCTGGCGTGGTGGCCCCCTCCCATGGCCTGGTGGAGGCATCCTGCCATGCGGTGCCATGCCACCTTCATGCGGTGCCCTACCATGCTGGGGTGGTACCCTCCCATATTGCTGCTGGGGTTGAGGTCCCCTACCAGGCGGTCCTCTATGCTCTGAAGGTGACCGACTATATTCAGACGGTGACCTGCTATATTCAGACGGCGACCTGCTATACTCGGAAGGTGACCGAACATGCCCCTGCGGTACCCTCTCATAATCTGACGGCACTCTTCCATGCTGGGGTGGCATTCTACCATGCTGAGGTGGTACCCTGTCATGCATGGGCGGTTCCCTACCCCTTGGCGGTGCACTCTGTTGGTAGGAAGACTCTTCACGCCTGGGAGCGGAGTGAAGTCTCTCGTTGCTAGCCCTGGTTACCGGTACCTCTTCCATCGGTGCCAGACCTCGCTGGTGACTTGGTTCAGATCTGAAAACAAAGGAGATGAATAGAATTAATCATGACTTTCTTTAGCAGTTTGCATTCCATTTCACTTTAAAATAAAAATTTCAGAAACTTGACAAATTCACAAATTCTTGACCCACATCCATAATTGCCATGTTTCTGAGAATGTGGTCTCCCGTAAAGTTTTCTTTCTTTCTATTTAACCGATTCAGCAACTTATCTACAGCACAAAAAATGAATCACAATTAATTTAAACCAGTTTTGATCAAAATAAAACTCACGATCATAATTCAATATCACTTTGAAGTAACTGTAGGCACATCTTCTAGACAATGTTTCCAAAAAAAAATGAAACAGTCACCTACCTCTGACTTGCATTCGACCTTCGACTCTCTGACCTCTTTGGGTTGTTCGACCGCGGCCCGTGTGACCCCTGACCCCAGGACGGGTCAGCATCAGATGCCATGGAAACGTTGATCTCCACCGGCCGGTCCTGAGGAGGAAAGACCCCGTCCATCTCGTCTCTCCCGTTCCTGTACCCCGAATGACCGCTGCCGAGGGAGCCTCGGTCATCGTGGTGCCTGGATGGTGGCCTCTGTTGCTGACCGGAGCGGGGGTCATCGTTGTAGGAGCTCTGAGAGTCCAGCTGGTTCTGTCGCTTGCGCTCCTTGATCTCGGATATGTCCACGTAGTTGTAGCTTTCGTTAGGGTCTCCTGCTTTGTCTGCAACATAAATCAAAACAATCCATCACGTCAGTACCTTTATTTATCTATTGCTCTGTGAAAGATTTTTTCGATGGACTGCACTCATCATATAGGGACCGTTATAATTTATGCTTTGAATGTGGTCGAGCCAACTGTTTTTCTGACATAAAAATCAACATAATGGTGGTGGATGTGGTTATTTTTACCTGTCTGCTAAGAAAGCATAAAGTCTTGTTAGTAAGCAACCAGATTGATGATAAGCATGTAATAATTACCAACAAATTATTGATTTTCTTAAACATGAAATGAATATTTCTAACGCTTTCATTGGCATTGCATGTATTATCAGAGATCTGACTTTTGCTCTGTTTCATCAAATATATAGGGTGAGGTTGGAGTTGACATTGGGTTTCTGGTTAGATTTAGAGTTGGGTTAGAGTATGGTATAGTGTTGGTTGCAGGGTTGAAGTTTAGAATGTGTTTGTTGTACAAAATTCACCGGGGTGCATTTGTCACCAAAGCACGTGTCGTAGAACGGTCAACTAGGACTTCTTCAGGGGTGATAGTGAGCACTAAAAAACAAAAAAATAAAAAAAATTCTCCTTTAACCACCCTCCTCTTGAGTAGAAAAATAACAACATCCCCCCCCCCCCCTCCCCCTTTTTGAGTAAGAAAATTGGGGGAAAATTGGGATAAAATCGAGATAAAATCGGGATAAAATCTGGAAAAAAAAGAAGAAAAAAAACGATTTAAATTGGATAATTATCAGGCCTGCTTCTTACCGTCCACATAACTGTGATCCCTTGACGACGCGCTGTGTAAGCTGGGAGACCTAGGGGGCGACAGATGGCTGTTCTGACCGGAGCGTCTCTCCTCCTGGCTGTGTGAGCTATGTGAGCCGGTGTCATGGTTACTACGAGGCTGGGAGCCTTCCCAGGATTCCCTGGATGACTGCTGAAGGAGGGACCTGCAAGGATGAAATTGTATGTGAAATTTTCTTCTTCTTCTTTAAGTGTCATGTCCTGAGACGTTGGCGACCATGGAATGCCACAACTCTTTGTCCCATATTCTATGAAGTAATTCATTCTCCCCAAGATGAATTCCACTTTCAGAAATCCCACTCCTTGTGAAATTTTAATGACAAAAAAAAAAGATTACTTTTCACAATGTTATCACTGAGCTAGCTATCATTTAAAACAAAAAATTGACCTCTACTACATAGAGTGCAATTTTCTGTTTTTCTTCAGTTTGTCTTAAAGACAAGCTTATCTGTAACAAAAGTTTATGATGAAATTTACAGTCAAATTTTACTACAATGCATGTAATAGAAAAGCATTGTTTTTTAATTGTTAGTAACGAGGTACGTATATTATTTTATGTGTAATGTAAAATGGCAGTGACATAATTAACCGAGATAGTAGGCTTAAATTTTGACATAGATTCTTGGACTTGGTTTCACGTAACAGGTGTGACTTCATAGATAATCCAGTTCAACTAGATGTAGTAGCAAATCTCTCTCTCAACTTCACTAGTAATCACCTATACCAAACTCTGTCTAGGAGGACATATGTATCGTAGAACATTTTCGGAAAGACCATCTTCCTCTTCCTCTTCTTCTTCTTCTCCTTCACTATAAGTACAGGCCACCGTCAGGTGTATTCTCATACAAAGGTCATATACTTTGTGTCTTTCTAGAAAGACCACTTGACTACATTGTCTACAGTATTAGTTTCCCTTGGGTGGCCTTTATAGTCAGGTTTCCTCCCCCACCCCCTCAAACAAAAACACCGTACCTTTCTGGGCCATGCCCATTCTTCAAGCTTGTCTCGCCTCCGGGCGATTGCCCAAACTCAATATCCTCATAGTTGCCCCAGCCCCGCTGCTTAGGTGGGCCAGTGGCCCTGTTGGGGGAGTCTTGCCCTGGCTGGGCGGTGCCATTGGGGTGGGTGCCGTTGGTGGGGGCGTCTTCGTTGTGCTGGAGCGACATGGGGCTCCGGACCTGACCGCCGCCCCAGTCCATCTCGTCACGGTCGCTAAACAGAAGAAAAAAAGGTTTGATTGAATAAAAATGGAGCATTTACATGTATGGTAGAAGACATGTTCTTAATTAAAAAACTGAACTAAGAATTACTTTTGCCTTTTTCATTATGTAAACATGTAAATTGATGTAAATATATATATGAAATATGTGAAATAAAACACCTTGGTAAGAGGACGAGAAATTTTGTTTTGGTTCCAATCTATGACTGTATCGTATGACATCATTGAATCACAGAAATGAATTTTTGCAATATGAAAAGAAAATCACTGCCACAAAAATTGATATTTTAATCACTTGCAGACCTTGCTGTGACCAATATTTAGCAATCACTAAATTAATTTCTGGTTAACTTTGCAAAAGACTTAACACTACAAGCATATGAATCTGGGGAGTGTTTCACAAAGACTAAGATCGACTTTAAGTTGACTCAACTATGGCAGGCGTTCTTGCCACTGGTTGTTCTCACCATTGGTCTCTCAATTATGATCTTTAAATGATATTTTTTTCCTTAAATAATGAACTATCAAAAATGTAGATCCTGTAAATTTGTGACCACGATTTGTACGTCCCTTGAGAGACTAATGCCAGTAAATGGTGAGAGCAAACAGTGGCATGAATGACCTGCCATAGTTAAATCCAATTAAAGTCGATCTTAGTCTTTGTGGAACACCCCCCCCCCCCCCTACTCAGCTTTGAAGAGTCAAGTGCACACACATCAATAGCCCATATGCATACTCGCAAATCTCCCCAGAAAAAAATGTAGAGCATGCTTAATCAAATTTTATATTTGAGCTTGTTTCGGGGATAAGAGGTTTACCACATGTTTAATACAATGGGACTGATGACACAAATGTTGTCTGAACTCACCCGTAGCCCCTGTCTAGATTGACCTGTGAAGCGTCATTCAGAGCGTCAATCCATTGATGCATCAGATCATCAGACTCAGCAGCAAAGTAATAGGTCCTCATGTTACTGTGTTCACACTATGGAGAGTTAAACGCACAAAGAAACGTCATTCGGTATGGAAATAAATGTGTGAACATGTACGAATCAGTTTAAAAGTATAATGTAAACAAGCAACTGATCATTGAATATCTACAGGAATTACTGTGTTCATACTAAGAATAAATCACACAAGAAATGTGATTCAGTATGGAAAAAATGTGTGAACATGTAAGAATCAGTTTAAAAGAAGAAATGCAAACGAGAAACCGATCCTTGAATATCTACATGAATTACTGTGTTCATACTTAAAATAAATCACACAGAGAAACGTCATTCAGTATGGAAAAGAATGTGTGAACATGTACGGATCAGTCTAATAGAAGAAAGGCAAACAAGAAACCAATCCTTGAATATTTACATGAATTACTGTGTTCATGCTAAGAATATAAAACACTCAGACAAACGTCATTCAGTATGGATAAATTTGTCAGACTTGACACTCCTGGCACTCCACAAATGTCTCATTCATATATTTATGCAAATTATCATATGCACATACTACATCAAGAACAAAAATGGGATTATTATCTAGCACTTAAATAAATATTGCTTTGAAAGAAATTTCATAGTGTAGATGTACACAAAACACATCCCTGTCAGTGTTATATACAAATGTAACTGTGGTTGAGTTGTGATCTGGGCCCTGTTTCATGAAACTTGTTATCAATAAAAATTCACAATAACTGTTATAAGCTACTGAAATCGAGGCATCTCATTGGCTGGGAGCAAATTTGTCATTGAATTTTAACATTGTTATTGATAACAAGTCTAATGAAACAGGGCCCCGGTACACCTAATTTACAGTAAAGGTATTAAATCATGTTTTATCTCTTGGGAACAATATCTTCTCTAAAAACTTGAATGGAATTCTTAACTGGCATACCTTGAAAGCAAATTTCTTGTTGATTTTATCCCTTGGTTCAACCGGTTTGATGATATAGCTGGGTAGCATTACGGTGCCTGCTTGGTTCACCTCATCAGCACCTACAAGAAAAAATAAATGAAATGCAAGAATCATCAGTACAATTTTTGAAATTCATATTAACCTTAAAGATAAAGACCAGTTATGGTCATGCGATTGCATTGTGAAAGAAACGTGAAATCGATCAGAAAAGGTTGATCATCTAGCATAGATGTACTG
Source organism: Strongylocentrotus droebachiensis (assembly GCA_035222895.1). Classification (NCBI taxonomy): domain Eukaryota; kingdom Metazoa; phylum Echinodermata; class Echinoidea; order Camarodonta; family Strongylocentrotidae; genus Strongylocentrotus; species Strongylocentrotus droebachiensis. The sequence goes on from JAVYIG010012641.1 coordinate 9,158, forward strand.
CAAGGTTCTGGAATCAACAAAATGATAAGAAATTTGGTCCAGTCTTCATAAAGTTACAAGCACCGTACACAGAAAGATGTATATGGGACTACGCACACGTGCGTGACACGTGCGTTTTTATCTCTCACATACCAATAGATAAGCTAATTTACCAAATATATCAATTGGTAGGCGGTTTCCCGGCAAATTTTTTATCATCATGTATTATTCAAAACATATTCTTTCACATGATTGGTAATAAGAGCTTCCATTTCATTTTTTGAAATTGGGGCGTTTCCAATACTGGTCCCTACCTTTAAAATGGTTGGGGGTGGGGCAGAGTCAGTCCAAACACAGACTGTGATCCATTAATTAATATGTTTCAGGATTATTTTGTTGCAGTGTGAGGTCTTATGACTTTATTGCCCAACTTGTACACATCTTCTGATACCAAATTTATAAAATTTCACCCAGAGGGCATGAAAGGCATTAATTTTCATTTGCCACATTTGACCCAGGTAAGGTATAAATGGGTACCTGGCAGGAAATAATTCCTTGAAATGCTAGAGCTCTGTAATGTCAGCTAAGCTTAAGCCGGGTTAATAATCAGTGCGCCTCAGAATAGAATTTCTAGATTGACGGCGCTATAGAAATGCCTACTATTTTTTTTAATTAATTATTATGATGTATTAAAACTTTTAAAAGAATCCAGATTCATTAGATATATCAAATCGTAATAGCGAGAGAAAACTTGCTTTTACTGACCTTTCCTACAGAGTTCTATGAAAGACGGAACACTATTAACTACGCTACGTTATTTTGGTCATTATTTCGAGAAATATAATTCTCTAATCTCACCTTTGTAGTAGAAGAGACAGAAGTCAGAGATGACGCACCACCTCTTGCGCCAGACCCCTAGCCCGGTACTGTCCTTCTTCTGGAGCCAGCCGTCCTTGGACACCACGGCGCCGTCCCTTCTCTTCACCTTGGGGGCCTCGTGTTTGGGGATGGTGCGTTTCTTGAAGGAGGGTTTCCCTGAGAGGGTGGGGCTCTGGGGGGCCTCGGGGTAGTCGGCGTCGGCCGGGGGGCTGTTCTGATCATTTGCGGGGTACCTGTCATCGAAATACGATAAATTGATATTAGAGGTTACATAATTTCAACTAGGTCGTACGTTCAAGGAGTACATCATCTAAATAGGATGGTCCTTATTTAGCCAACTGATTGTCTCATCATCGAGCTCTCAAAGTCAAGAAGCACCATGAGGGGATTTGTAGATAGGACAAGCATCAATGACATGATCCATAGTTTGAAAATCTCCACAGGCACAGTTTGGCGATGGATCAGCTCCAATTTTGTGCAGGAAATAACTGGGTTTCTCTCCTTGATAGACATATTTTAAAAATTTGCTAGGCCTTACAAGAACTATCAATGAATTTGTTCCAGGTTATGAGAAACAGCACTCAAAATTAGTGATTTCGCTGGCGTCACATTGAGCTCTCGAACTCCTGCTGGGTACATGAAAAGACCTGCCTTTCTTGCACCAGTTTGAAAACTTTTCTTGAAATCTATGCCATGTGTAATCACAAGTGAATCAGCGTAAACCTACCTTCCAAAAGCTCAAAATTTCATTCAACACAGATATATCCAGTTAATAATCCATGCAGTGTAAAGTAAAATCACTGAAGGACCACTTGCAAATTTGACAAGGTGCAGCAGTAAAATGAGACAAACAGATTTTCCTCCACCATGCACAAGGACCAATTAACGGTTTATGAATAAGGGGAGCATCTTATACAATTTACTTGTACATGTACATGTAGATGTAAGTTTAAGGTTGGGCAACTGGTGTACCTAAAATATTTTGAAGAGACAATATTATTACCCCTTTTGCTCTCACTCTGATAGGGGAATTGACTGGATGAATAAAGAAAGCCTAATTACAGCATTGAAGGGCTTAAGAAGTAGCATCAATGGCTTTGTTGACAGAATTGCTTAGAAGATGTGAGGTTCGTTTCAAGTCTTGCCATGACAGAGAATGAAGTTAATAGGATTACATCAATAGATAAACATGTAGTTCTTTTATTAAACAAAAAATTGAAGTTGCCATCAACTTTAAATGTTGACAGTTCATGTAGGACAGGGAGTTGCTAATAGGTGACCAGACACTAAGTTAATGCCAGACTTTTTTTGTCCAGAATCTTCCTTTACATGATGCATTCTGACTTACATTTGTGGTGCATCTGGGGCGTCTGTATCCATCTCTGTTCGTCCAGTTACAGGGTTACTGAATGTGGTTGATTCATCGTAGTGACTGGAAAATAAAACAAGAACAAAAACAAAAAAAAATTGAAAAATACATTGAATGCAATTTGCAATGAATTTTTTTTTTAGGCGGGCAACAAATCAGACAAATTTTAATTGGGTTTTGTGGTCAACTCTCTGATCTCTCAAAATCAGACACAGTCAGGTACAAATTGACATTATCCCTTCTTTTTCAGCCAAACAATATTTACTACACAGAACATTTACATAATATTAGTATTCTTTAACATGATTAAAGTAGCTCATCTATTAATGTATAAAACAAATACATTTAGAATGTATTTGTTCATATGGGTTCAGTTGGTGTACATAAAGGCAATATAATTGATATCTCCATGCAATGTTGGCAAAATAAACATCTATTCATCATTCTCAATAGGAAGTCAAATAGCATCTAGGAAACATGATTAATCAGTGTTCTTTTGAAGCCAACCTTGTCAATGTTCCCCTATAGAAAAAACAAGTATGTTTGCCAACATTTCTCTTTCATATTTTCACAATGCAAACTGAACGTATGTAATTTTGCACATACTGTACATTTCAAAAATGTGTATATCGTGGTAGAAGCCTGATATGTTTCAGTGACACAACAAACTGTGTACATAATTCACATTGTCCGACTAAAAATAACTGTACTGCAAATGTATGCACACAAAACTACAAGGTTTTCATCCCTTTTGTGTACAAATCATCAACAAGTGGCTTCAATTGAAAGGGAGAAAGAATGGCATTGTGACAAAAACCGCAGTGTGAAGGTCTTTTCTGGGTAGTAAAAACCAAAATTGTGGTAAATAATAGTTCTTTGGTCTTCCTGAGCCTGTGTTACACCTCGCGTTCGAGGCATAAAGTCGAGTACAAGTTCGGATTTCTATTCAGCGTGCATGCGACAGACACGGTCGAGTGAACGTGAAAAGGGAATTAGTGACGATAGGTTGGGTGATATTGAATTGGAGTGTTGATAGTGAAAGAGAAATGAATGTAGATGTACATATGTATACCAGGTATATGTTTACAGATGAAGGAATGGGGAGTGACAGATACAATGCAAGTAGAAAAAGATGGATCCAGAATCCAGATCAAATCTAACCATGCATAGCTCTGCTGACAGCCAGAAGTGTTTAATTTTGTGTTACATGAGTAAAGTCTTTCGTGCTCTAATAGCAAATGATACACTATGTACTGGTAGTGAAGCAGGGAGTTATTATGTACACGTACAGAGACATTGAAGCAAGAGAGAGAGAGAGAGAGAGAGAGAGAGAGAGAGCTGTATGTAATTAAGAAAAGAGAATGTGAAGAGATGGACCAAAGAGTAGAGGGAAAAAGATACATGTAATAGAGAAATAAAGATACAGACATCTCAGTCTATACACATGTACATGTATGCATCTTGGAAAGAGAAAGAAGGAGAGAGAGAGGGGGGGGGGGTAGATTTGAAAAGAGATTCATAAAGATCCAGTATGCACATTGTAGACACAGAGATCTACAAATGAATGTATGAGAGAGAGAGAGAATAAGAAAGAAAAGTACAAAATAAATATAATAAATAATAATAAATAAATAATAATAAATAATAATGTAAAACATATACACCTGCAATTTGCAGAAATGGGACATTCTTAATGACATTCTCTGTAGCTGCAATGGAAATCACAATGATATCATATTTTGTCAAAAAATTGAATCATACAGTATCATTTTAATATTCTTCAGGTCTTCCTCAAAATGTCACTTAATTGTTGATGTGAGGGTGCCAGGATGAACTCTATTTTAATAGCGCTTGACCAAAAATATATTTAGGTCAATATATCCCTAAAGCCACCTGCAAACTACCAACAAATTTGCAATGATGATGTAGAGGTAGCCCCCGCATTTGACATCGGTGAACTTGCTATTTTTTATGCCTCTGAGCATGACTACTTCACAAAAAGGGTCAAAATGTCAGAAATATCTGTCTCTTCGGAGGGGAAGGTAGTTAGCCCACCTATTCCATAAGGTCTGATGAATGGAACGCCAAACGAAAATGTATTGTTTGTCAACAAGTTCAAGAGTTCTCCAGTGCACTGTTTTTATACATGTAGGAAGCGATTGGGAAAGTTTGATTTTGTACATGAACTGTAGACTTGAAGTACATTTTAAAAAAAAAAAAAAAAAAAAATTGTTTTACTGTCACTCCACATCTCTCTCTTTTTTATTTTTTGGGAAGGTCTTTATTTCTATCCATCTCTTCTATTTTCTCCCTCTCTCTGCAGCTCCCTCCCTCCCTCTCTCCCTCCCCACCCCTCCCCCTCCATCCCTCCCTCCCTCCCTCCCTCATCTCTCTCTCACTCTCTCTCTCTCCCTCTCTCTCATCCCCTATCCCGGCCCATTCAGACAACCATGCAAGAATCGTACAGTATTGCTTGGAATAAAGTTGACAGTCTCACACTGTGTCACGCGTGACTGCATGCATTATCCCATAGCCCTTGGTGTGACTTGGTGGTAATGTGTCTACTTTATTTCAAGCAATACTGTATCTACACCTGAACAGCTGTACTATAAGAATTTTTTTTTTTTTTAGGAAGGGACATCATCCCGACCCCCCCCCCCCCCCCCCCACTCAGTGTTATTTAGGGTACTCATATGCGTGTTCCAAGCGACCCCTCCTTGTCAGCAAAAGTCCGGTGTGTAAAGTCAATACGGGTCAACCTTTTTCTTTTGTTACGAAAAGGACATTTTGGTAACACGCATGGGGTCCATCCGTTCTCGGAGTGGGGGGGCCGGGGACATCATAAAGCGAAAAATAAAAACGCTTGCTCCATAGAGAAATAGGATCCTGAACTAGTCTGAACGTTGGAATATTTTACAAATCGTATAACTGGGCAAGGCTTATCATGAGCTAACACTGATGATTGGTAACTGACAACTTCAAAACTACTTCTTTCTTTATACAATACTTCTTCATATAACATTTTTTATGCCTCTTCACAACGATAATTCTTTATTCATACAGATTATCCTTTCATATACATGTACAGTGTACAGTGAAACCTGTCCATAAAGATCACCCGAGGGAGACAAAAAGTGGTCTTTATGTACAGGTTTCTTTTAGTACATGTTACAATGAGAAACCATTTTCAAGGGAAACAAAAATGTGGTCTTTATAGACAGGTGGTCTTTCTATACAGGTGGTCACTAAAGCAGGTTTGACTGTATACAATTTGCTTTACGGTAGTCTGAACAGACCATATCTCCTAAGTCTTAACTGAATAAATGAACATGATAAACCCCACCTTATATCTGAAAGCAACAACTACCTACCATGGTTGCTAAGAGGAGCTGAACAAGTCAAATGTAATTAAGAGATATCAGCACTTCACATATCACAGAGCTATAATAACTATTGTATCAGGACCATGAGGATGACTCATACAATGTATACCAAGGCTTTTATTTTTTATATTTCTTGACCTACTTCATAAAGTAGGCCTACAGTTAGCTTGATCAAAAAGAACAGGAGTTATAATATCTGATGAGGGTTGTAGGATTGCTTAACAGTCAATTTCATTTTTAGTAGCTGAATTATAATAGTTAGATCAATTTATATAGCGCAGCTACTATCTAAATATACTCTACTGCGCTGTGATGAAAACAAAACTCCTATTAACAGTGCATCTTTACAGACACACAATGAAAAACTATTCAAAAGCTCCTGAAAACAAGTGCATCTTCCTTCAACAAAACTTTGAAGACAGCAACAGATAAGGCTTTTTTATGTCTAGTGGTAGGTTATTCCAAAGCTTTTATGAAGTAAAGCCCCAAGCAATACCAGTACCGGTAGTCGCCAGAGTAAAAAGAGTGTTAACATCTTTCTGGTAGGAACGCCACACAATGTACAAGAAAGTTTCAACAAGATTTCTGAACATTGTTAATTGTATCCAGTTTACAAGCCCAACACAATCCTGCAACACTATTGCTCTGTGATCCTTTTTTTAATACTTCTCAATTGGCCAAGTTCTGTGACCCTCTTGTGGTCCAGTGAATAAGTCTCCAGATTGTGAATCACAAGGTACGGGTTCAAATCCCTGTCACAGCACTAACTTTGTTTGACAAGACGTTAATCTGCATTTACCTCACTCCACCCAGGTGCCATAAATGGGTTCCTGGCAGGAATTAATTGCTTACAATGCGTGAGTGCTGTCAAGCCAGGGTAATGATAATGGAGCGCCAGGAGTGGCAATGTGCCAGACATGAGCGCTATAAAAGTCTCCATTTCTATTATTATCATTTTTGTTATCATTATCATCATTATGAATATCAACCCTACTATTTAGTACCCAATAACAAAAGCTTATAGAATGCCACATTCTCTCTTCACAGCCAAAAGGACGTTCACTCATAATATTAGAATGTATAACACAAGGATAACACTCTTCTTGCTCTCAACAGACAACATGCCATGGGGATCATTTTGTAGTATCAATGACAGAAATTTGTTTCCTTCTCTTCCTCCAACTTCCATTGGATTTTGTTCTTTGATGTGCACTGTAAAATGTTTTTCTATTATTGTATTACCTTGAAAGACACCATACATCGCTCTTTTGACGCTTTTCACGGAGGATGGCTATTGTGCCGTTCTGATTGTAACCTTGGAATTCTGAGCAAAGCAAAACATTTCAGAATGATTTCAAAAACGTAATCATGTCCCAACAATACCTGATGGCTTGGGGCTATCAAAGGCACTCCGTAAAAGAAGAAAGATGAAAATTTGCCTGAATTGGAAGAGCAGATTTATGGCTGCCTTTTTACACTTGTGTTCAAATAACAACTTTGATCTGTTCAAATCATTGGCCGTATAGTCTCAATTTCACTCTAGTTTCCTTACAAATCTACATTGAAAGTCTATATAGAACTTGTACATGTATATGTAGGTCAAAGTTTGATAGTTGTTATGATACATCATGGATAAAATACAGGCCAAACTACATTTGTACAGGTAATCCTGTACAATCATGTACAAAAATATAGTCGGGACAAGAAGGTCTGATAATCCATCCTTGAAAACTTGTGTACGATCTTTGGTTCAGAGAAATTCTTATGTTTCCAGAAAACAAGGTTGTTTCCCCATCTTGGATTTGCACCAATCAAATTAGGCCACTTCCCAAAATATAGAGAAAAGAAAAAAATTCATTCTGGTACATGTTTGATTAGTTTTTATAATGTTCAAGTACCACAGTCTACAACTTTGAATCACAACAATCTGCAGCCTTTTTCCTTCTTTTTATTGTAAAGGTTATTGTCAGCACCAAGCAAAAAGACCTGTTCATACAAAAGGAGAACGAATGATGTGCATTGTTGTACGTACAGTACATTAATGTTTTTCCAGTGATCTGATGACAAGATGTATTCCCAAACTAACATGAACAGTGCATGTCACATTTACGGAGCAAATTTGCACAGCCAACCTCTCATATCAACGGAAAACATGGCTAAGATACAACTGAAGAGTGATTGTGTTTATAAGGGATTATATGAAAAGGGAATATTTACAGAGATTATTTGCTCCGGGCAATAAACCTCAGCCCGATTTTTGTAAAAGGGTGTGTTTACATTTGTAGAGGAGTGACGATGTAAACAGGGTACAAATACAGGTTTTAGAATAATCAAAATGAAAATAAATTGACTACATCCTGCTGGAAATTACACAAACTGGACACAGAAAGGGGTTTAAGGGACTACACACACATGTACCATGAGAGTTTGATCCGAACTTTTACAACTACAATTGTATACATGTATATCTCACATGTCAAACATGATGATGGTTGAAGAGCAATTCTTTTCAGGGGGCATCCATACAAAATGGAATATTTACTGAGATTTATTTTGTTTGAGGCAATAAACCTCAGCTCTTCTTGTAGTAAAAGGGCATGTTTACATTTGTAGAGGAGACAGGATGTAAACAGGGTACATGTGTAGCTTATCGTTTCAAATCCTGGATTGATTTGTTTGCAGAAACCCTCATGGATACAGGAGTATTTGAAGTATCGTTAGTACAAGGTGTATATAGTTTTGATGCATTCGAGGGCTACATGACTCCAACTTAAGACCTCAATCGATTCCACATCGACTCTGAACTGACCAATTTTTTAACCATTCAGGGTAATGTAATTTGAGGTTTGGTTTGGTGTCAGTGTCTTTGGTGTGGCTGAGGTATCGAGCAGGACTCAAAACTTGCTCCGACTGGAGTCAAAAAGGGCCTGACTCTCTTAAAACCTATCTGCACTACTTTGGCCAGGAGGGATTAGACCACCCTGCGTGGTCTCATCAAATCAGCTCTCAATAGGAAAAGGGGATCATGGGGGACGTTGTTTGCTACATAAGGCGCAAGTAGCTACAAGTATTGCAGTCTCGCTTTAAGTTCAGAATTTGTAATCAACATTTGTTCTCCTTTACAAGAGAGAAAAACTAACAATCAACTGAATAAATCTGAAGAATAATTGATAATGAAAATAAGGACTACTTTCAAAATCTCAGAATTCAATTATCAAAACAGAGAACTTATATACGGTACTCTGAAAACCTTGAAATTTCATTATGAAAACAAAAAATAGTTTGGACAAACTTGACACTAGATTACACGTAGGGATGAAGCACTCTATTCACCTCAGTCATACCCTTGAACCCCACCAAGACTGGTAAATGTCCATAGCTCAAAGTTAAAGAAATACACATAGATCACAATGCTGTGACCTAATTGTGTTCAGACACCATTCCCAATTTCATTTGTACCCAGAAATACTGTCCCCCATGGAACTAAGTACTGCCGTGCATGTTTAATATGAAAATAAATACCAAGTTCAAACAATTGATTCGGTAAAAGACACAATAAAGAAATACAATTAAGATTTTCTATATTTCCAATGATTAATTTTCAAATTTTCCACAGCTCTTCTTTCAGCTTCTCAAAGCCTGAGCTGTCCAGGGATTTTCTTTTCACCATGACGGCCAACCGGTCTAAAATTTGTGTGGGTTTAAACAACATTGTTTACAGTACCAGTAATAGAAGAGTTACAACAACCCATGATCTAAATTTGAATACCGTACCATTTTGTCTCAACTATATATTACAATTTTTTTTTATTTTTAGCAGTGATGAGGACCCTGCCTCTTCTAAAGAACATGAATGTAATTTTTTTTAAAGAATTGGACATCTACAGTATGTTGTACAAGTAACTCTTTCTATGTATGCAGACTTGAAAAACTTGTCTTGCCTCAAAATAACCAGATCACAACTCCATTAAATCTCTGCAATTCACAAAATGTTCTCACTGCCATGACCATTCACAAAACTTTCTTGTAGCATTAGTTTCTGGTTATACAGTCATAAAAAAAGTTTGACATCAGTCAGAGGTAAGGTATACAAGAAGAGGAAAACATCTTGCAAGGGACAGTATTTCCATGACTCCATCATCTGGCCCGACAAGCGGTATACAAGAAGAGGAAAACAACTTGCAAGGGACAGTATTTCCATGACTCCATCATCTGGCCCGACAAGCGGAAATGTGGCATGAAATATACAGACAGTCGTCCATCAAATTTTATACGGTAATGAGATGGCAGCTACATGTAGACCCTGCCCAGACCATCCCTACAACATAGCATGTGCACAGCATGGTATGAGAGCAAGGGCCAGTGATCTTCTTCAAGTTTAAAGGTACTATGTCCCTTTTGCAGCCAACCTCAAATGCTGTAGAACTTTGCAGGAATTATGAATATGTCATGTATGTCCTATCTGTGAAATTTAAACGTTAGCAGTGTCCTCATATTCAAATTATGCAAGGAAAACTGTTTACTTGCTAGACTTCACTGTCAGACACTATTGAGTGACTGACTGGCTTTTTTTCTTCTTTGGTAATAACATAAATGAAAAGAGTTGTAAAGGGTACATGAGTATTTGTCTACATCAATAACCAACTTCTTGTGATGGCCAAGATTAAACTGATTGAATCTTTGCGCAGCATAAAACGTATGACCATTCGGTACAGTTGTCTGAAAATCAAGACTATTACTTTTGGGCTCTATAGCCCTAAAGTCGATTTGACAACTAATAGTCGTTATTTTCCCACTTGAAGACATTTTCAAGCCCCACCTTTTTTAGGGAAGTTCTAAATTAATATTATCTTTCAAATGCAGTTGGAATTTAACTTTTTCATTTTTTTGGCCTGCAAATGGGACATAGTCCCTTTAAAGGGGAAGTTCACTCTGGTAGCTCGCAAGATATGTCACAGAGTTGCCAATTTGTCTTTGATTGATCGCAACTTCAAAAATTCATAACTTTCTTATTTTTAATTGGAATTTGCTAAAAACCTTTATTCCTCTCATTTTTCTACACTGTACTTCTGTTGACACCAACTGAATATCAGGGTGAACTTCTCCTTTAAAGGTACCGTTAACAACTAAATTATTCATAACCCTTGTAAATTTGATGATTGTTGTGTTTTTCGAAATTCAAGGATGAAAGGCGGACCTTCGTTGAATACTTACCGGTAGATACATGTACATACAGATGTTACCTTTAATATGTCGCATTCTCAAGAAACATACATCAAGACAAAGTCCATTTTTCACATACTGAACAAATTACAAAACTGATAAGGGTATGAATAATTTAGTTGTTAACTATACATGTATGTACATGTAAATGTAGCGTGTAAGTTTTGGGGTGTTGTACAAAAATACTTCCTAAGCTTATAAAGCAAAAATTAGCTCTCTCTAAAGCTCAACACAGATGTTTTCAGAATGATAGTAATAAAATATGGGGTCCATAATTAAACGCACTGACGCTTTGCATACTCTTGAGTATGACAGATTATCTATTCAATATTCATAGTGTTTGAAACATCATGGAATAAATCTAAAACAAACAATGGCTGGAATATTTATTTAAAATAATATCTTGTCTACATGTAGTACATGTAGTTATCCATGACTGAAAAGTGTGGGGAGGGGGGAGTGGGGGAGGGGGAGGGGGAGGAGGGGGAGTGGGGGAGGGGGAGGAGGGAGTGGGGGAGGGGGAGGAGGGGGAGGGGGTGGAGAGGGTAGGGGAGGAGTATTGAGGTCAGTATTCTGGGATGCATACTGTTCCCAAGTACGATCCTGCTGAGATCTTATTAGTTTAGATTTATTATGACAAAGTCAGAGGAGTGAGAGGAACAGAGTGATGGAGGACAAAAGCAAAACTCAACTGCAAGGCTACATACTGTACAATTGTATGAACGGTGTACAAAACGAAGGCAGCTTTATCAATGGACAGACACGGACCCAAGTAAAAATGTCCCATACATGTAGGGGTCTAGTTCCGCATTTCATTTCCATTTTTAATTAATCTTTCATATTGTACTGTGTTCAACTCCCGCTTTGACACGTGACAAACTTTTTTTTTTTTAATTATCATTTTTTTTATTTGACTACCTGTACATGTACATGTACATGTACCTACTACATTGTATACTTTACCTGTTTAAATAAAGTTAATATTAGGCTAACATCATATTGTTGTTACAACCTATCAATACAGTCAGACCGCAACTCGCATGGTTAATTAGCTAGTGGCACAGGTTTACTCAGAATCTCGAAGGCTGTGCGCATGCGCACATCGGCTGCTGTAGCAAATGTGATGACCTCGTGAATCGCGAGATTTCACGTGACTATGACAAGCCCCTCTTTGAAGCGGAATTGTGGGTAATCTGGTAGCGAAAATGGCAGAATGGTGGGGTAAGTCGAAGTATAATTTTTCGCTCTTTATTTTGACATATTACTTGCCAATTTCGGGTAAAATTTAGAGATTTTATGAGCTTATGAATTTCTGGTGATTTCTACCTCGATTCTGGTCGTCGTTTTGCAGTGTTTTTGCAAGGTTTTGTTCCTATTTGGAACTTGACCCGATTAAATATCCAATCTAATTTTCTTTCGAACAGTTAACAAGTTCCGACAATGAGCATCAAAATTATATCAAAATCGATTGTAGGCACACATTTTTATATGGTATTTGAAGGCCCCTAAAATGAGATAAATTTTGATTCACGAAGGAATGACCGACGTCGAATGACTGAAGCCAGGGGACGGGCGGGAGGGACGTACGTTCATATGGTGCTCTCAGGCTCAGTCCCATACGTTCGTTTCTCTGTGAGTGTGACTGTCTGTAAGATGATTGAGTGACCCCTCACATCGGCACACTAAAACATTTGCAACAGTTTAAGACTTAATTTTTTTAATAAATTTCTTGAAATTGTACTCACACATTGAGTAAATAGTTCAGATTCCGATGCGATGATCAGATTTGGGATGTATTAATTATATTTTGAGATGGCTCCTTCGCCTTCGGCCTTTGACTCGTTGAGTTTGAATGCGTGCATTGACCATTGTTAAAGTTTTTTTAATTCCGGCACCCCCTCAAAAGGCTCAACTCAACTCTTGTTGACAATGCATGCAATTCCAAATTTCTTGTGCGATGTTAATTTAATTGGCATCATTTCACAAATTTACTCGTAGAGGACTATTTAATTTACGCATTATTTCTCCTCAAAATTTTGACCAGTTTAGTTTTTTTAACTTGAAGGGTAGCGCGCATCATCACAATTCACATGCATGATTTTTCACAATTAACACGAGCAAAAACAAATATTACGCGGTGTGCCGATTTAAAAACGGTGCCTATATTATATTTAGTACACCTAGATCTACCATATATATTAAATACTGTGACAGTGATGTGTCCATTACCGGATATTCTTCTTTCAGATATGTGTGAGTTACAGGCACTTGGTGGGTTTAGGTACTCGCTTATTCTTTGTATTGCTTACTTACATTAATTAATTGCACAAGACCAAGGCAAAGGGGTGTTGAAAAATTAACATTAAAACTAAAAGTGCAGTTAAAATTTTGGTAGATAAAAAATACTTAACACATGTATACCTATATTGAATCTGGCTATTTTTATATATTGATTTGTATTATTCCTTGCTAAATATTAATTTCTAAGGTTACCAATTGTTCTCTTTTTTTTTTTAATTTGCAGATATTCCCAGCCTTCTGTTTCACTAGAGTCTTCATCTTCAAAGGTCATCGTCATTGGAGATTCCATCATACGGCATTGTAGTTTCTGCAATTTGGAGGATATTTTTTGCTTCCCAGGGGCTACCATTCAATCGCTGCATCAGAACATTATTACAACTTTTGGAGATATTATTGATCATACTATCAACTTCGTACTTGTTCATGTTGGAACGAACAATTTAGCCAAGAGTTTTTGGTCTAAAGACATCAAGGCATATTTTTCACTCTATAACTGTTTGAAGGAGAGATTTAGAAGCTGTAATATTGTTTTTTCTTCCATTCTGCCTCGATGGGACAGTGAGGAACTGGACAATCTAAGCGTTGTATACAACTATGATTTAGAGCAGTTTTGTTTGAAAAACAACAATTGTTATTATTTTGAAAATAACGCTCACTTTACTTGTGACGATAGTCTCTATTCTAGAGATGGACTTCATTTAAATAAAGAAGGTGCAAAGGTTTTATCGGACCACTTAGAAGATTTTGTATTTAGACTGGTTGCTGGTTCTTTTAAACCAAAACAAAAGAATAGAATACCTGTTGAGCTGCAGAGGTTGTGGACACCAAGGAAGGTGAAAAAGCAGTGCAACCCATGGAAGACAAATATTGACATTTATAAGTATCAACACAAAAAAAGAAAAAAAAAGTGCACCACGCCAAAGAAAGAGTGAAAAATGGAGGCCGAAAAAGGACATTCTGTTTCCGGATGGTTTCAGGCTGCCAAGATGTAGGTGTAAGGCAGAGGAGCCTCCACAGCTGCCACCCAACCGGTATATCCCGGAATACCGGACAGCTGTCCTCATACCCTACAAGGATATACATGAAGGAAGGGGAAAAGTGCCCACTCAGAGTCAGAGTTTAGTGAAGCTTCCGGGAGCCAGGAGCCCCTATGTGCGGAGGAAGGTGAAGAGGAAAGCTAGGAGACCCACCCACAAGAGGAGGAAAAAAAAGGTATGTTTGATACATTATTTTGCATAACTTTATGCTAGAAAAGGAGCTGGGAAAACACAATGTTCTTTTTAGTGGGTACTTTAAAAGTTTGCTTTTTAAAGTTTATATTGAAACAAGCATGTTTAAAAGCAAGAAAACCCTCTCAGGTCAGTAAAAAAAAAAAATATATATTATATGCCAAGCATCCATGATAATTTTAGCATGTTACTTTCATAGAGTAAATTTTGAACATTAAATGATTTTTCATTAAAATATAACTAACAAGTATGTATTTCATGATTAATATTTTTCAGTACCATCATGTGGTCCTTTACTTGCTTGGAACTTGGGCTCTTCAGCAAGGGGACGATCGCCCTCCACCTCAGGCCTGCCAACCCTTTCCTTGCAAACCTTGTGCTCCTGAAGGAGATGATCGCTTCTCGAAGCCACCACTAGTGGATTGCTCTCCTCTTCAGGTCTGCCACCTCATTCCTTGCCAACCTTGTGCTCCTGAAGAAGATGATCGCTTCTCGAAGCCACCACTTGTGGATTGCTCTCCTCTTCAGGTCTGCCACCTCATTCCTTGCCAAACTTGTGCTCCTGAAGAAGATGATCGCTTCTCGAAGCCACCACTAGTGGATTGCTCTCCTCTTCAGGTCTGCCACCTCATTCCTTGCCAACCTTGTGCTCCTGAAGAAGATGATCGCTTCTCGAAGCCACCACTAGTGGATTGCTCTCCTCTTCAGGTCTGCCACCTCATTCCTTGCCAACCTTGTGCTCCTGAAGAAGATGATCGCTTCTCGAAGCCACCACTAGTGGATTGCTCTCCTCTTCAGGTCTGCCACCTCATTCCTTGCCAACCTTGTGCTCCTAAAGCATCTTCTTCTTTGACACTGCCATGCAATCCCTTGCCAGAAGAATGGCAGCCTCCGGCCTTTCAGCAAGGGGACGATCGATTCACCATACCGCCGTTAGCGCATCATCAGGTCCCATCACTTAACTTACATGTACCTTCACAATCTTTCAGTAGTTATTACAGGTTTTCACTGGGGTAGGGGAAAATAATACTCCATGTGGGAGTATAAAGAAAGCTGGCCCATGTCAGTTGTGCAACCGTGACAACAATAGATATTTTTATTTGTCCGCATCCTCAGTTAGAGATTTAGTTGATATCATTAAAAAATATAATCCCAATGTTGATCCGGATGAAGCCATATGTAATGCTTGTAGAATGAAATATAGTCGCAAGTTAAATTTAAAGTCAGCTGTGTATACACCAGAAAAAAACAGAAAAAAATCTAGACCACCTTGTTATTTAAGTAAATTTTCCATGTGCGTATCTTCTTCTGAAATTGAATCAGATTGTAACTTGGAGCTTTTTAATGTGACCTTTTCATTACAGTGTGCTTCTATTCCTCAAACCATACATGTTTGCAGAAGACACAGAAGAGAAATCACAAATGCAGAAGTTTCTTCTAATGCTCAATTTTGTTTAGTATGTGAAACTAAGATTTCATCTGAATCTAAAAAGAAATACATGGTGAGCAATTTATCTGAAAAAAGCATTGGCAAATTAAAGAATGTAAACAACCTTTTTTTTGAGGTTACTGAAGGTCATGTGATTTGTCAGTCGTGTTACCGATATTCAGTTCGGGATAACAAACGCTCATCCTTACAGGAGCTTGAGAGGAAGTTACAGTTGGAGATAGAAATAGAGTTGAAAGAATTGAAGTCATTAAATGTAGAAAAAATGTTATCTCGCTTATTGAATACAACTTTTCTCCAAATATGTAAAGACTTAACAACCTATAAATGTATACTCTTATCTACAGCTTATGAATACTTTTCTGAGAATTTGGAAACCAAGTATAAAGATAAAAGGACTTATGGTGTGTTGCTCCGATCAAAGACATTTCTAATGACCAAAATTCTGGACATGTTTGGCGATATTCTGTCTACTAATAAGTCAGCTCCAAAGAAAGGTATTTTTTTCTACCTGACTGGATTAAGCACAAATGAATTAATTGAGGCATGGCATAGTTCTTGTTCAACTGTGCGCATGTTGAAGATTAAGACATGTATCAATGATGGAGCAACGCAGCAATAATATATTATATATAAAACCCACACATTTCAGAGTGTGCCTTTATTTATTTTACTCTTCTTGACAAAATAATATGTTGATTTTCAATGAACATGGGTAGTGTAACATTACTATAGACATGTTGCATTACATTGTCTAGGGACGATAAGGATGTACAGGACTAAGCATTGTATCGTAAATGAATGATATATCAAAGAAAGATTGTTTTTGTATATCACAGAGTGTTATAAATATCTCTTTATGAGGTGAAACATGTATTCAATTGTTCATCTTACTTGTGTTTTTTAACATCATTGTCAGTATTTAATAAACCTCTGTTTTGGTTTACACTAAGTAAACTGTGCCATGCATTTTTTGTTGTGAAGTGTTATTGTTAAAAAATATAAACCTACAATGAGATTACTAGTGATGAGTGCGTTTGTATGCTTCTGTGAATGACTGAACTAAAGCTGAATGGATATGCTGAACTGAGTGCAGGAGTGTGTTCGCTGAGAGTAAAATGGAATTTTCCGGTCAAAATGTTTCGGTGCAACCCAATGATTTGAAATGTTCAAACTTTGATGCATGTCAACGTGATTAAGAGAATGTGTTGTAATAATAATAATAAAAACGTTGCTTATAAAGCGCCTAACACAATTCATTTACCAAGTATTTCCTGGAATGTGTAAATAATGGTTTAAAAAGAATAATGAATCCATTTGATTTGTGTATATAGATACATGAATATATTTCATTATAGTAAAAAATATGCCTTGATGTTCATCCACAATAATGGCAGAGGATGGGTGGGCGGGGGTGGGAGGGGTGCTACGACAAAGATTAATTCAAATCTATTGTTCATTCAATTGTTCTAGTCATAACTGGAGATCCCTCACATTTTTCCACACTACATGTATGATTTTCATTTATAAGTACAGTATATTTTCTGAAATTTATATATTGTGTTTGTTAGAAGAATAGAGATGTGAAATCAAATTTAAATTGAAAATAATACATTATCTCAAAATTATTGTAAGTCAACAGGCTTTCATTTGCAATTAGTTTCTAGGTTTCAGGAGTCTAAACTATTATTTTTACTTACACACTGCCAAATAATTTCATTTTATTATGCAGGTAAAACATACAGAGACTTCTCAGAATGTTTGCACACCGAGATGCCAATTTACACCCGTATCCGAATTCCCACATGTCAAATTATGTACAACCCAAATTGGTAGTATGTGGGACTGAACAAATGTCACCCGCCGAAAAAATGAAAAACCGAAAATTTCGATAAACATCGTAATAATGACCAAATTATTCTCATAATTGTTGCAAGTGTTTGGTCCTTAAATACTGAAACCTATATTACTAATATGGTTTCGTAAAATTGACGAAAATATGCTAGAAAAGTAGTGTTGGTATTGCCTTAGGCCTAGTTAGCAGCCGCTAACCGCTCAAGCAAGAGTTTGCGTGACCCTTCATGTTTCCGTAACCAACCAATCAGGTTACGCCATTTTCGGATAACGTACATTTCCATTTTTGGCGAACTCGTAAATGTGCTACATGATTTTAAATCTTGGAACTTGACTCGATTAAAATTCAAAATAATCTGAAAATGTCCAAAATAGGAAGAACACATTCTACTTCTTATGGTGATATAAAAATATCAGGTAGGCGATTAGATTTAGATAGCTTTCGCGAGCATTTTAAAACATGTACGATAAACTATTTTTTAATGATTTTTAATCGATTATTTAACTATGTTTTTCATGTAGTATACTTATTTCATCACTAGAATATAAAAATATGTAGTATTTTCTTTAAAATAAGATCCTAACCTCTTACATTGATTAAAGAAAAGTCAAGATATCGGCGACAGAAGTGAGTTCATTAATATACAGAATGTGCGCACCGTGTGGTGTTTATGAATATCGTATGAGTACACGGAAGCTCCCCCACGCGAGTTGCGGTCTGACTGAATAGGCCTACATATTGTACCATTCAATTTCCTAGAGTCATTTTTAATAACATTCCAATAACATTATTCTAACGGGTGACTGGGTGTGTATGACTGTTTACTTTACTAAAAATTCATGCTTGACTAATATTTGCTTAACTATCAATCATGATGACATTTACTCTACACTACATGTATGATATTTTAGTATACATTGTAGGCAGTACATGTACATTGTATGTGTACCATGTACCTGTGCTAGGTGTAAATATTACTTCTTTTTTTTTAATGACGACACTGTGATCAATAGTGACTCACAGGTTACAATTTATGACACTGAACTTTGCATTGCCACATTTTGAAGTTGAAGAGAGTAAATGTTATGTTGAGTATTAGAGTGTCATCATTGTCATAGCATTTCATAAAATAATGTTGTCTGTAAGATTTTTGCTTTTCGACCAATTAAATTTGCTGAAGTTCCTAGTAGACCATGTAAACGTTAACAAAAATAATTGGATAAATATGTATGTACATGACCAAAAAGTGATCGACAGTACTACTGTAATGTAAGGCAAAAAAAAAATTGTTATTAGCATGGTACAGTGTACATGTACCTGACAGTAAAAAGTGGCCTTCAGGAAAATACCTTTGCTGAATTATCCATGGATGCAGATTTCATGACATCAAACAGAATTTCAAACTCATAAAATGGTGACTACATTTAAATATAAATTATGGGCAAGTCAAAGATATTTGGTCAGTTTGTGTCATACTTGTACATGTACATGTAGGCCTACAGTGTTTGCTACCAAGTATCATTTAAATAATGATATCAAACATCAGTGTACTTGTATATGCTGTATAAACTATAATTTCCTTGACATTTTGTCTGGTTCAAACTTAAGCAGGGCTGTCAACTTTTAGACAATTCCAAGATATTTTGCTTTGTACGTTCTTAAATATCTTTGTTACAGTCAGTAATACAAAGCAAAGTATCTTGGCATCACACAAAAAAACAAATAAGCTTCATGTACACTGTAGGCAGTCACCACAGAGTTACACTTCATATGTAAAACATGCATTTTCATATAAAAACACCAACAACGACTGCCCTGTCTATGCCTTCTGCACATCCATCAACAACCCAAACTTCTCTTTGAAAACTGTAAGTATCTCAGAGATCAGTTTAGGGTATGAAATGACGACCTTTTGACTTGCAGTGAAATAATCTTGAACTAAGGATTCTTTCTGTGGTTCAAACGACACCCACACAAAACGAAAAATGCATATTTCTTTTGTTGACGTCTCGCCCACAGATGGTTATGTTAATTGAGTAAACTAGATGAGTAAGGAGAAAGATTTGTGTTGTATTTAGATTTCAGAATGTATACATGTTCACCTGCCACTTCAGACTTGGACAAAAAATATCATGCTTGTAGTAAATTATACAAATGTTATGAGTTAACAATACTCATGAAAATCTCCATTGATAGAATTCCTCTTCCATGCTTATTTTTGTCGGGCAAGCATCACAGAAAGAACTTTTCAATTGTACCTAAGAATATAAAACTGCTCTATTTTCTGCTTTGGTAATGAATCACAATTTTTAAACATTAATCATACTTACATGTAGGTATTTTCCTGAAGAAGAAAAATTTGATGGGAAAGCTCCTTAGTTTAAAATGAAACTAAAATGTTTTGTGACCAGAAAATATTTGTTTTGACTAGAGCTGTATGCACGTGCATGTGCAAAGCTTATCACTGTTTCATATCATATCACAGTTATCTCCTCCCCCACTTAGAGTATGAAAAGTATGTTGTAACAATCCTCTCAGGTCCCATGGGCCTGTTCACATACAGCAAATTAAATTGTGGTCCAACCGAAAATGTTTGATTTGAATCTGTAGTTCTGTACAGTGTGCATTAAACCAAAAGCGTGTTTCATCACTCCTCTCCCACTTGAGTATGAGCGGTATGCTGTAATGATCCTCTAGTCTAGAGTCTCATGGACCTGTTCACATACAGCAAATTAACTTGTGAAATGTGAACATGGTCCTATTTGACAAACACTGTATGGTATGCCAAAGATTGAAATCTACAAACAGTACATGTAGAGCAAAACCCTGCCCAACTATTTAAAAATAATGTTTCTGTGAAGCCCTCAATATCTGCCCCCAACAAAAATGTATTTACATGTATGCTCCAAATGAAAGGCTATGATACAAATCCTGTTTTTAGCTTGTCCGAAACTGAACTGAAAATTCAATGTGAATAGGGTTTTGTGCCATCAATCCTTTCCCATGTGAAGGTCATAATGATGTCAGGCAGACAGCGTGAAATGTGATCCTTAATGCTCCCATAACATTCAACTTCAATCTATTGTAGCAAGGTACAGTGTGGTTAGTACACCCATACTTTGCTTTGGTCTACTGCATGTAAATTGGAAGTAGTACATGTACATGGTCAAATTCAATTTTTAATTGTGTATGTTCTATTATAGCTATTAATAGTTGCTGTAGATGTATAAACTTGAAAGTAGTGCTTAAACGGATGCTCCCAAAGTTCAGCTTGTACATGTACAGTATGTTACATGATATGACTTGTATGTATAGTATGGTTCAATGTTTGTGTACCCAGACATTTTTACAGCTTACATACACTGTATGTTTCCAGTACACTGTAGCAGCAATTTATAATTGAATGTGAATGTCTACATGTATCAAGGGTGGATCTAATGCTCAAAATACATGCACACTTGAACATGTTCATTGTATGCAAGGCCCTTGATAAAAAAATATATAATTTTCCAGTTTTCTTTCAACTAATATGATTAATACAGTAGTCTTGACTCTTGATAATATATTACTCATTTCTAATATTCCCCTATAATCCTCAAGGATTACCAATTACTGATCAAAATAAATATAAATCAAAATTGTTTGGGAACTTTCGATAAATGAGATTATAACCTATACTTTAACAAATTAAACACTACATCATCAAAATATATTCATTATTGTTATCCACCAATACCTTGGAAATTAATGCAAAATGTACTTTATGAGTGAGATACCAGCAAAGCTCCACAAAACATGTCAATAAAAATTCTAAAAACCAAATTAAATGATATCATTGAATTTCTAATCTCAAAAGTGACTTTAATTTTAGATCGATCACTGGAGCATGTCTGGTTTAAATCAATTTAATTTAAATCAAGGGCATAGATCTATCAATAAAATGCATATTTCATGCACGAGTAGACTGTATGATTGGTGATCAGTGGATCTGTCAGCAGTCGTTAGCGTTACAGCTGATTAAACAATCAGTGTCCAGACTTGTAAAAATTCACTTGCCGATTACAACTCAATTACTCTTCCCACATCTGGCTTGCAGTGAATTACGGTACCAAGGAAAATGATTTGACAGTCAGATGTTTGGTTCAATGCACAGTTTATGGTAGTGTGGGGGACAAAATGATTATCCAGGAAGCACTCTTTCATTTTGAAAAAGGAAAAGATAATGATTACCCATTGGCCATTGGTATTCTGATGATTTTTCTGTCCTCTCTCCGGAATTGTTTTGATGTAGCTAATTGTATTTAGAGTTATTTGGGGGCTTTGGAGGGATAAATCAAGCTTAATTTAGGTGTCAGAATAAATGAGTAAAGTGAACCACATGCATTTTCACTCAAAAGGAAGAAAATGTCAACAGAATTAAAAATTTTATGAAAATTCTAGAGCAGATCATTTGTGGCATTAAACAAAAGTGACCTGTTTGATAACATGAATCTGCACTCACTTGACAAAGTAGATTTGGCCGTCAGCCGTTGAGCCTTCTTGCCATCCCGGTGGTAGATCTGTTAGAGGATAAAGGGAACAAATTATTTAGTTCAACTTTCAAATTTCAAGACGTGTCATGGAAAATATGAAAAAAAGGATCTCTCTTATTTAAATTTTGGTATCACATAAAAGTTTTGATGAGAAGCATTACTGAAGAGAAAAGGTGTTAGTATTTCATCCCTCTGTGACATTCAACATTACATGTAATCGTTCAAAATGTCAAATGTCTGTTCATGATTTTAATAATAATTGATCATGCTCTTATTCATCTTTTTATAAATAATAAAGGAAAGCATTTTCCACACTATTTTCCTGTTAAACTGATAAAGGCATTAAAACTTTAGAGAGCACTGAGACAATACAGAGACTATGTGAAGATTGTGTAGATATCACTTTGGATACAGACGTACTTACTTTATTGATCAATATCAATTTAAAATATTCACTGTTTACAGTCTAATATTACTTAACTTCACTATTATCAATGTAATGAGAAAATAGTCCTTTCTAATCATTCCTTTCTCATAACAAGAAATTCCTTGTTCTTGATTGCTTTTATCACATGTACTGTACATACACTTGCCCAAGAAAAATGGAAACATACAGTACATTTGTACTTGTGATGTGCGCCTACATGTACATGTACATGTACTTGGTTGAAATTGACAATTACAATTTCAAAACTTATTTTGAGAGAAATTAAGTCGCCTGATTTGATCTGATTTGATAGGTATCATCAGAGCATTAAAAAGAGAAATCATGAGTTGTAATTTGAATCAAAATATTGTTCCGTTTATTTTTGTCAGGTGTTTTGTCACATGTTTTTGAAAGTCCTTGCAGATATTGCATTTACATGTACACTATGTCCAGGGTTGAATCTCTCTATTAAAGGGCGTGTTTATGCTTAACTTTTTATGGCCAGAATCAGGCATCTGTTACGCGTTTAGTTTAAAACACGGTTGCGTCCTTTCTCACTTTTGTAGAATCACCGAAAAACGGCGATCACGATCACCGATCGTAAACTCACAAAAAGATGCATTTACAATTTGTAAACGCGTTTAAATGGGATCAACACACTGACCTCTAGTGGGTCTACGCATGGACCATGGTCTACATAGCATGCGCATTTCAAGGTTGCGAATCCAGCCGCAAGGCCAATTAAGGCCACACAGGGAGAATTGCCTGGAGGAGCCAGAGAAGTGAGCATAAACAGTACACCGTGGAACTGCGATTACGATGAGCGTTTACGATGAGCGTTACAAATCGCTCATTCTGCCTTCAAAATTTAAGCTTAAACGCACCCTAAGTCCTGCATTGAATATTGATACAATTTACGGATTAAGAAATCATGCACTCTTGCCAAAGGTCAGAACCCTGAATTCACACGGGAACAAAAATGCTATAAAACACCTATTGAAAACTTTAAAAGCCGCTTTACAAAGGGCATCTAATGCTACAAGTTGCATCTAATGCAACAAATATGTAGCTATTTAGCAGGAAATCACTTTCTTCAATAACTAACATCTTCTTCAAAGTTTCGAGGGACAAAGAAAGTCCTTCCTCTGTTGCCAATCAAAAGGATATAAAGCTGGATTTATCTTTTTTAGCCTGGGTGCTAAGATGTTATAAAGGAGTGTTGGTAGAGATTTCAGACTAGATTAGAGACTCTGAGAATGTTAATAGGATTATAGATCCGTACTGCATCTCAGTGCTTAAAACAGGCCCTATTCACATCGACTATGTTATCTTTAATACTCAGTCATCGTTACTACGAGTTCTGTATGGGCAGATGGGTTGAGGGTGAGGCAAATCAACAACATACTCTCCAGTTCTGTTCCTTTTAAATACAGTTATCACCATCTACAACTTTAATATGAACAGTTTATCACATTGAATAAATTACAAAAATTGCAGATTGAAACTTGGTGTACCGGTATACATGTACAAACCCCCCTTTTTCTGAAGGCTAAGGTGGTACTTGGTATTTGGTCCAAAACATGCCATTAAAATGTTTACCGTAAACTGGAGTGTATACAGGGATCTTGTCAAATGTTCAACAAGAGTAGAAGTAGAATTTGGGGGTCATTTGGAGGCCATAGATTGTACCAAATAGTCCCAATTGGTTCTGATAACGAGCCCATAATTCATCTCAGCACTGGCCTCCAATTATTTAAGGTGAAAAGGAATCTCATCCTTGAATTGTGTGAACACAATTCTCTTTACATGTAAATCGTATGTACATCGTATGTAACTGGGATCCTTTGTTGTACTTTCAACTCAAGCAATGAGTCAGATTCGCTGATGCATTCCCCATTCAAACTGGCCAGACTTATGGAGAATTGGAGATTACCAAAATTTAGCTACAATCTGCTTAAACAAGTATTAATTCTGTGAGAGAGAACTACAATGTAGAGAAAATAGTGTACCCAAATGGTGATAGAGATCCGCACCTTTAAAATAAAGTTTGGATGTCTTACTGTAAACACAATAGCCTGTAGGATCTGTGCATTTCATTGGGTCAAGAGATGTAACAATAGATAAATTACCACGTCTGCTGATGAAATCATTAGACAACGGATTGGAACCTTCAATTTCTTGATAGAAATGCATCGCTATATAAATCAGGGCTCAATGTTGAAGGGATTGCTTATCTTTGCCTCAGATTCTAAACAAAATCCTGGATTTAGCTCATGCTGCAATCATAATTATAAACTTTTTAATAGGTCAGTCAGCAATCCCATGACCTTTACAAGCTGAGGAGTGCCTGTCCGATTATCAAGATATTTATGATTGGAAATCAAATTTTCATTTTTCGTTTAACAATTTTTATGACACTAGTACAGTCAATTGGGGAAAATGAGTACTGGTTTGGAAAAACCGGTCACTCAAAGACTTCTACTTTTTAGAGGCACTTCATGATCATTTGCATATGGGCAGGTCCAAGCTATTTGCTTTGTGACGTACGGGACATTCAGAGACTTTAAACAAGAAATAAAAATGGATGACATTATTTATATGGCTATCTTTTGGTATGAGTCTGTGGCTATTATGGGCTAGTTCATTTGTGGAAAGTTTTAGTTCTGACCAATTCATAAATTAATTTTTAATGTAATTAATGTGCTGCGTGACGTACGGGACCAGAGAATTTCTGACTTTTTCAAAAATAAGTTCATCATAAAAGTTCTCTGAATTTATTAAGTTATGAGATTTATGGTAATGATATTTTAATTCATTATGGAATCAAGCATTAATCACAACTATTACCATATTTTTCTGACCTTTCGTTATTATGTAATATACCAAAACATAAATGTGTGTATGTGACGTACGGGACACGTGACGTACGGGACAACTTTTCCCTATGGGAAAATGCATTGAAATGAAGAATTTTCGTCAAAATTTGTTAAATGTGAACAATTTTAACTTAAATCAGTGACAATTAGAGTGTTTTATAACCCAATTAGATCCTCTGACCATCACTTAATATCCTCTGTGTTAATTTATGGGGTAAATCAATACAAATATTACTTTAACAAAGAAAACAAATTGAATTAATATATTTATACACACTAAATTACCATTTTTATTCCATTTACCCATCTATCATGTGCAGTCATGCTTCTTTTCTCATTTCTTTTATCCATTCCATTCAACATTGCAAAATGTTTTAAATAATACTTAATGAAGAAGATGAACTTAACTTTTATTTAAACTTGTTTGAAACACAGGGGCACACTCGGCACATCATATTTTGTCAGAGAACATTTCGTTTGCTCTAAGTGTTTGTGAACAAAGATACATTAACAATATGAAGTCTTTTCTTCATAGCTTGTTTGAATTACTTGATAGAAATATCATAGAAGAAATTCAAAGATGATGCTGAACATATTGTCTTTTTAAAATCCTTTTATCACAGATTAGAACATGTATATGTTGCTGTCATATATTCAAGAATTTTGATGTACATTAATGTAGCCTACAGTGTACATGTTTGTGAAAGGTGGATACAAAAATGTAAATCTTGAATGTATTTTGTATTGATTCAAGACATCTTATTAACACCACCAGATATAAGAAATTAAAACCCTAAAGGTTTGTGTGACCTTTTCCACAATTCAAAAGATTTAAGCAAAATCAACAAAAATGCATGGGTGTAAAAGTGATAAAAATCTTAAGTGGGTGAGAGTGTGAAATACTCAAAAAGGCTATCCTTCCTTAAAAGTTATGATTTAGTTTTTAGGAGATCAAAATTCCCAAGCTGGCTCCATAACATGTACAGTGTATGCTGTAATCCTTTACCATCATATATGACATTTAAATAGAATATAAAAAAAACCTCACATGGAGAGCTTGATAGCATACACTGTACATGTGCTAAGATTCTTACCTGCAGCATCTATGAGTTGTAAAAGCCAGCTTCTGGTGCATCTACTACCATATAATTTCATTAGACTCATTCCAGGAACTTGTACACTATTACGATTTACATATTTAGCATCCTGCCAATGTTGGGGACATCAACTGGCAAAATACCAAAGTTGATAATACCAGGGGTCTGGCTTGAAGACTAATTACATCAAATTCAGTACAAACAAGTAAATTCCTAGAAGGGACCAAGTTGGAATGTTCATATATCCCTGTAGACAACAAGTTTCCTAACACAGTATATATTCTCCTTTTGGTCATTTCCTTTTTCACATCTTGCATTGGTTTTATATGGGGTTGTCCCGTACGTCACACACTTGTCCCGTACGTCACATTTCTTAATTTGATTATGTAATCAACACAGAATTTTCGTAATTTTTGTTAAACCTATTTTTTGTTAGGTATTCATCTAAATTAGAACTTCCTAGAATATCTTTAAAAAAAAAATATATTTTCATAATTAAAATTAAACAAATTATGATCAAATTGTGACGTACGGGACATCACACTTTGGAACCTACCTCATTTGCATAATTAATTAATTTTGAAAGTTTTTATATTTTTTTCCTATTTTCTAGCATAATGGTCTTCAAGTCCTGAGATATTTAATTTTAAACAAATAATTCAAACGAGATACAAAAATAAAATGTAATGTCCCGTACGTCACGCTAATTAATAAAAAACGAAGTTCGTGACCTTGGCACTCTTCGTATTTTGATAATTTTTTTATTTTTTTATCAGATTCATAAAATTCATAGTTTCAGCTTTAAAATGAGGTATAGTTTGTTAAATATATATAAAGATGAAATTTGACCCCCAGAGGGGACAATAGCTTGGACCTGCCCATATATGCATCTCAGATTTGTAAAACTGGAAACATTGTGAAACGATGCCTTTAACATGGGTCCAGTGACTCCAGTCCAGTGTACAAGATGGGCCCGCAATATTTATTCAACAGGGGCCAGGTGCACACAACCCATACAAATTTTAATACGAACCCTCTGTGGAAAAAAAAAGGTAATGTGGATCGAGCCCAATTGTACGTGTACAAGGAAGCTAAAATAGCAGATTATTCTAAGATTAATCAGAGCTTCACCCAAAGCCCCAATGCACAATGCATTGTTGCATAAAATGTAAGTAGCACAAGAATTTATGTGAACTCACCATCTAATGTAATGTAGGCCTAATACCTTAACACAGCTTTTAATAAGTAATAACTTTATAAGCTTGCTTTATAACGTTTTAATGTACAATTCATTGATACATCAATACCATCAGAACAGCAAATGTGATCTCGATCACCATTTCTGCTATCGTACATTGTGAACTACATTGTACATGTACACTGAACAATACAAGCAGAACAAGAACATGTGAACACACTATCTTATCATTACAAAGAGATGAATAACCATCAATAACCACTATCTCACTATACATGTAAGTACGATAAGGAACTTAAGCTACCGTAAAAACAATTTATTAATACTTTAATACAAGAAAACATGAACTCACCATCTCTGCTCTCGTATCCTGACGCCACCGCTTCTCCTGAAACTGGATGAACCCACGTCGTTATCCCTTTATCATGTCCTGTGTCATCACTACAAAGAAAATTAACAAAATAAAATCATTTTTTTACATCATGAAGGGGATCTTGTTCTTCAGATGTTCATTGTATTTTTGTATGAAATATAGCGGTACAATAGGGTGACCAAAGTTCGCAGAGATTTAGAAAATATTAGAAAATGTGATACTGTATTTGATATACAATGTATGATTTCTCATATCCCACTCAAATTCATTTATTTCAATTATTACCAAATGAACGGCAAAGTTTTTTACTACAAATTAGTTCAACTAGAAAATTTATCGTCAAGGGATTCCAGAGATATCGCGATCTAAAAATTTGATGTAGGATCGGCAACGCGCTGCAACTAAAAATCATAAAAACAACGAGACCTTACTTCACGCACAGGATTTACAGCCGATTTTAAGGCTGTGCACAACAGTGTAATGAGGTACCCGAGTACACTCCCAGGCTTACAAGCGAATACTCGAATATTCGTACGCCAGGTTTTTTTATAATTTTTTGATTTTTTTTGTTGTTGCCACCACCATACCACTGGAGCAGTATCCCAGGTCTGTCGCCGAAAACGCATGCAATTTTACTTTGAGTTGCAGTTGAAGGCGCCGATTTAAGGCCATGTAAAATTGATTTCATGTTGATCGTCCCCGCCCGCTTCCTTTTTGGGGGCCGCCTCCTATTTTTTGTTATTTGTTATTTTTTTTTTTTTTTTTTTTTTTTTTTTTTTTTGATTTTTTTTTTTTTTGAAAGAAAAAAAACATGAAAAACACTGCTAAAATGGCTCTATTTCTGATTTAAAAAAAAAAAAAAATTGTCGGCGGCCATCTTGAAAAAAAATAGCCTCGACTGTCAGGGAAAATGTACCGAGCGGCCATTTTGAGCGGCCATTTTGAAATATCAAATATCAAATAACATGGTACACCCTCCTCCTCTTTTTCAAAAAATCCGGACGATCAACATGTAATCAATTTTACATGGCCTAATAATAATAATAACAGTAAACAATGCTGTTTTAAAAACCAAAGATGGCAGAATAATCCATTTTCCTCCGAGTCCAAACAGAACTCCAGACATTAGGTCCCAGTTTCTGAGTGGTGAGTTTGACAATGCTTGAGTTGGGAAACATTTTTACCGACGGTACCATGCCAGCGGCCGCCGCTCTCCCTGGCACGGGTAAGCGTCGGCCTGGACAGTGCCAGGTGACCGGGATTTTTTTTTTTTGCGGCCGAATATTCGAGTACGAGAAATCGTACTCGAGTAGTTGTCAACAGTGCGGGTACTCGAGCATTCGACTCCTCGTCGCAGCCCTAGCCGATTTATTAAAAAATGTGACATCATACAATCAGCTGGTACCACTATTAACTAACATTTTTGAGGATATCTGCTCTCAAAATGAAGATTTCCAGACCCTTATCATTAAGTTAGTAATTTTTTGAAACGGAAGCAAATTGACTGCAAAATTTGCTGAACTTTTGTCAATATTTTCACACCTAATTCCAGAGAAAATTCTGTCCATGAGTAATTTTATGTTCCTCTTTACTTTGGTGATATCAGATCTTCAAAATATTACCAATTTGTTGAGGTAACAAACTTATTTTTATCCTTTTACTGGTATAATTTTTAGTGTTTAATATTTGGAGCATTTCTATTTTTAGGATGTTCTGGATCAGTAGGAGCGCTGGTCCGAGAATGAGGATCGTCCTCATAAACAAGGATATCCTCGTAAATGCGGACAAATTGCATCCTGAAAAATAAGGATTGTCCGCATTTACCCGAAAGTTTAGCTCCGTAGGTTTCCGAACCGCGCGCTGATGATGCCAAAAACCGATTCCGCTTAATAAAATAACCCCTGTTCACCGTCTACTTTTATGGGTTGCCCGTGTTCTCTAGGATTAATTGCTCATAACGTGAAAGTCTCTGTACATGTAGGCCTTGTAGTAGTACAAAGTCAATGCAAAATGCATCAAGAAAATCATTGCAGAATCTGTTTTTCGCATCACCAACGCGCGGATCAGAAATAAGAAACGTCTGCTAAAATGCGGACAATCCTTATGACCTTATTTTAGCAGACTCATCTGTCCGTGTTTACGAAGACGATCCTCGTTTATGCAGACGATCCTTATTCTCTGACCAGCGTCTCTACTGTAAGTCTGTAACTGTGGATTGACTGGAAGTTTTAAAATTAAATGATATGGGTCGCGTTGGGCATGTTGGGTAGAAGTTGTAAATAGACTTCTAACCCCTTTTTAAAACTAATTTTAGGTTTCTCACACAAAACTAATTAACAATATTTCAGACAAGCACCACTTAAAGTTAAACATTTATGACGTTAAACTGCAAACGAACAAACACCAAAGTAATGGCTAATGCAACAGCACTGCCCATTTCGGCAGTATGTTTTGGGCTCCAATAATCATAGTTTACATGCAATGCTGAGTGATGGCAATATTATTCATTTGAAAAAGATTACGATAAATTGAGCCAACTTACTTTATAAAGAAAACTCGTCCATCAGAAGTGACAGCATATTTCCATGGAGCGGGTAACTCCTCAGTCCTTAATCTTTCCGCCATGATATTCTCATAACACAAAATATTTCAAAATCATAAAACAATCCGATCGAATTACTCATCATAGAAGAGGAGCTTCCCACTCTAGACTTTGACTTTGTACACAAACTCCAACATCTTCCGCGAGTCGAGTATTTAGGTTGAAATAACCGATCAAAATTATTGAGGAAGATTGAGCTCAACCCTTTCTGTGTACGGGTACGCGATATGACAATAAAATAACTTCTAAGTTCAGTTTCATTTCCAGAACAGGTGTTTTTGTTTGTCTCCCTCTTGTGCTAAAAGATAGAAAAGAGCCAAATATCACTAAGTTACCACGCAAGTTACACGCTTTTACTTTTTTTGTCCAAGTTCAAGTTCAACTTTATTTGTCTTTCTTCCACCATGAATATAATACAATTTAACAAATGTATAACATGTGACAGAGTACATAAAAGGAACAAGTTCATATAATGCTTTTTAGTGAAATAAAATCTTGTAAAAGTCAGATTCCTCAAATATGATAGCAAAAAAATAACATATTTTTAAATAACAGCCTGGTTATATAATAAAGAAGAATATTAATACAAGATATGTTCTTCAAAAGCCCTTGAGTAAAATTTGAACAAATAACTATAAACATGGTTTAACTGAATCCACACAAAACAGGTGAGGAAAAAAGCTATGTACAAAAGGAGGCGATAATTAAGAGTGATAAAAACATGGGATATATGGAAAGAGGGGTGGGAGAGTGATCGAGGGAAAGAGAGAGAGCGCGAGAGAGAAAGAAAGAGAGAGAGAGAGAAAGAGAGAGAGAAAGAGAGAAAGAGAGAGAGAGAGAGCGAGAGAGGGAGAAAGAAAAAAATAATTTCACTGGAAGTATGTCCTTCCTCTCTCTCGTCTGAAGGTTTCAGAAAAAAGAAGAAAAAAAAAGGGATAAAATTTAAAAAAGCTGGCTACAGGCGAGAAAGGGGAAAAAAAAAAGGTATACCGGTAAGTTAGCAGTTGCTATACTTAGTAAATTGACATAGGTATGGATCATGTTGAAATATAAATCATGGCAGCATCACAATTTGGAGCATAGTTTAAGAATCAACTACATAATTACCTAATGATAAGTTTAAGAAGGAAAGTGAAAAGGAATTTCCTTTTGTGTTTATTTTCATTCATATTTCCATGAAGGCTACTTTAAAACTTGATATTTCATCCTTTGCTAATTATACTGATACAAAGTTGTCCTTATTAAGAAATATTAGTCAACTGCTAAATTAATTTTAATTTTTTTTTTATTGAGGCCAAATTTGTCCTTTATTTTAATCACAATGTCTTCAACTTTATTTTCTTATGAAGCCAATTATTAGAAATATTCCATTCTCCTAGCAAAAAAGAAAATATCAATATATTTAATAGACTACAATTCTAATTGAACACTCTCTTTTTTATTTCAACTTTAGACCCCAAGATGTAAGTAGAATATAGGTATTGAAAAGGAACTTGATATTGATACTATCAGGATGTTTGATAAACACTCCAGCCAGTAAGAGGACCCCCCCCCCCCCTTTCTCTCTCTCTTCATTCTCGATTTTTCTTCTTGCAGCATTATCTTCATAATCACCATCATCATCACAACCATCATCATCATCATCAACACTGACATAATCATCACCACAACCATCATCATCATTATTATCATCACCACCATCATCATCAACACTGACATAATCATCACCACAACCATCATCATCATCATCACCACCATCATCATCATTAATTATCATCGATTTTCACTTTTCATCATGTGTCACCATCATCATCACCATCATAAATATTCATCATCATCATCATCACCATCACCATCATAAATATTCATCATCATCACCATCATAAATATTCATCATCATCATCATCACCCTCACCATCATAAATATTCATCATCATCATCATCACCATCATAAATATTCATCATCATCATCATCACCATCACCATCATAAATATTCATCATCGTCATCATCATCATCACCATCACCATCATCATCATCACCATCACGATCATCATCATCATCATCATCATCATCACCATCACGGTCATCCCAATCTTCATCATCACCATCACCATCATCATTCTGATCATAGTCATCATCAATTATCATCATCTTATTCTTCTTCATTAAACAAAAACTAAAATAGAATTAAAGTCTGATATATACAGTTGCTTTTTTAATTGTTATTATCTACAATCATTTACAGGTGATTTACATTATATACAGAGTACACGATTTACAAATTCATATAAAAATTGATGGCTTTTAAACTGAACTTATTGTAAATTTTGTAGTAAAGTCTTGTGTGATCAATGATTTGCTTAAACAAGTACATTTTATGAATCCAAGCTACTTGGCCTTGGCACTATGGATAACTCTGACTCAGCAGAAAATCAAGAGCAAGTTAGCACAGAGAGATGAATTCTGATTTTTTGCACCAAGTTCTTCTTTTACAACAGCCAATTTTTTTTTTTTTAATAGGAATGATTAAAGGAGCTATCAAAAAGGTTATTAAAAAGAAAATTTCAATAAGTAAGATTGGCCAAAACATGAAATGTATGGCTTATTTAGAAGTCTTGTAGGTGACTTAACCTTTGAAACATACTCATCAACTGATGCAATAAATTGCCCCTGGTATAAATATTTGCATGCATGTACCTCTATAAAAATGGATAAATAAAAACAAATAAAAGACAAATCATAATTTTATTGAGAATAAAAATATCATGCTTTGGTATAAAGGTAATGCAGAAAAAACTCTATCATTTAACCCTTTATCAGCTTCAGTCGACCAATGGAACACACACTGGATCGCCTAAGTTAAGTTTTGTCACAAATACAGTGTTTGTATAATAAAAAATCCAAACAATAAGGCATCCTGGGAGTAAATTGAAACACCAAGGGTAGAGCTTCAGCTAACAACTAAATTATTGATACCCTTACCAAGTTTTGTAATTTTTAAAGTATGTGAAAAATTAATTTGTCCCAATTCATGTTTCTTGAAAATGTGAAATATTAAAGTTTACCATGGTACATCTAAAAGTATTCAACTAAGGCCCTACTTCAACTAGTCCACCTTTTATTCTTAAGTTACGAAATACAAAAAAACTCAAATTTACAACAGGTATGAATAATTTAGTTGTTAACAGTATAAACTGGCCAGGCCTGGGATCTGGATTGGGGCCTGAACGAGGAGCTTGATTGAGATATGGAGGAGAATGTGGGCCAGGAACTGGACCAATATCTGGACTAGGATGCCATCATGACAGGTCTAGCCTTCTCTGCGTTTTTAGCTCCGGTGCTGGCAAACCCTGTGCCTCCCTGCAGATGAACGAAAAAAAGAAAAAAAGTAATTATTAAACAAATATTTAAACAAATTTTGAATATATATTGGAAAATAAGAAGAAATATGAGTAGAGTGATTAAAAGTTATCTTGAGTTTTCCTGTCATGCAATTCCACTGCATGAAAACTGAATACATAACAAAAGGGATATATATATAGATGACAAGGGGAAAATTACCCCCCCCCCCCCCCCCGCCCTCGACAGAGATCACCATCTTGTATATATACTCTATACCGTATTTGCCGGCAATAAGGCCGCAGCGCCGTATAGACCGCACCCCCGATTTTGACATTTTAAAAATTAAAATTAAAAAAAGAAGAAGAAAACAAAAACAAAACAAAAATCTTTTGCCAAAGTCGGGATTCGATCTCTTGCGTACAAAAGTTGATATGACTAAAATCACCCGCCTTAAACCGCTCAGCCATCACGCACTGATACCATGCATTTCAGTTTTCTGTGATGTAATCATTGAAATGGATTGAAAATGGCGACTTCGCGTGCTGGATGCTTCGCGGAACCTCCGTTAAACGGGCCCTTCTTTTACTTTTGCAATGCATTGGCACGAACTTAGATCAAAATCTATCGGCAGATGTTGTTTTTGGAAGTTTATTTTTGTCTTCATGTCAACAATGCAAGATCAAATTGTCGGTAAGATGTGTGGAAATGTATAGTTTTTTTGTAGCGTTCGTAGACCTAGTCCCATATGTACAAATTCGTGCTGGTTTTGACTTTTTTTTTTCTTTTTTTTTTCTGTTTCGCCGTAAAGGCCGCACCCCAACTTTTTGATATTTTCTCTTCCAAAAATACTGCGGTCTTAACGCCGGCAAATACGGTATCCATCCCCCCCCCAAAAAAAAAAAAAATAAATAAATAAATAAAAAATGAGGGTATATTTGTGTCAAGGAAATAATCAAGGAATGAAGGGGGGGAGGGGTAGCTAATCATCACAGCCAAGAATATCTGCATTTCTATTTCATCCATATTCAAACAAATTTATGAAACTGTCTTGATCGCCAGAAGGGCAGTAACTCTTTGAAATATTCAGCATTCAAGTTAATGCCTTTGTGGCTCTAAACAGATGTCAGCCCAATACATTGTACAGGCATTTGAAAGACCCATAGCTACTTGAGAGGTACAGTCACATCACTGGAAGTTGCTTCTGATTGGTTGGTCATTACATAGAGGCTAGAGCCAACGTAGTTCCCCCCTATAGAGGCTGTGCATGGGAAGGAACTATCCAGAGCTCCATGATTTAATCTATGACCGCGTGTCACATCTATGGGTGCATTTATCATCTTTTGCCACTCAGAAACAGCGTTTCTATGCATACATATCAAGCCCCACTATATGAGCATGATTTGCGGGATGTCCCGTTTATCAACTTGTCACGATTCGAAATAAAGGCCTTGTCTCTGCCCGAGAAGCAGAGAGTTGCTCGGAGCTTGCGTTTATCATCTCTCAGAAACCTGATTCTGGCTCATTCTCACATTCAAAATGCACTTTTTTCGGCATTTCAATATACCCATATCTAAAGACGCTTGAAAACAGGCTTGCGTATATCATCATGCAAATTTTCCTGAAACACGTTTGAAAACGCTGATTAACGCTGATTCTAGGCCAGAAAAGGAATGATAAACGCACCCTTAATCTCTTTATAATATTTAAAATAGTGCAAAATTATTTACTTTACTTGTATCAAAGAGAACTGTTGCTGAGCTAACGCCATGAGCGTCCCTTGACGGTGTGTGCGCTCTATAAGTTTACACTATTATTTCTAATAAGCTACGGGGAGACCTACCCTCTTGAATTCAATGATGTCCGATTCTTCTAGTTTGACTTCCATAAAAGGATCCGTCATGTCTTTCTTGATCAGCTTCTTGATGCATTCCATGGTCACAACCTTACCACTGGAAAAAAACAGAAAAGAAAAAATCTGGGGTGATATTCTGAAGAATAGTTTATGCTAGGGAGAGATATGGTTATTTAAAATGAAATCACCCTGAATAAAAGACTTACCATTGGTGCTCGTACAGATGTCTTTGTGTACGAAGGCAGTGTAGCAAAAAAAAAGATAAATGACTTGTCCTATTGTATTCACATTTGTTATAAAAAACAACCTACCTCTCACTAACATAATAATTATCTGAATACCGACCAAGATAATCTAAAAGTATCTCTGGCCGATATTAGCTATAATTTCAAGCACTTTGCCTTTTAGGCCATTTCACATGTAAAGCAAAGCAAAAACAGACACAAAAACAAACAAACACAAAATCCTGGAAAAAATTACCCGGCAAAATACATGAGAAGTGCACTCTCAGTTCTGCATCTTATAACACACAGACCTGTGAGTACACATAAGGGCCATTGTCGAACAGATATGTTTTTTTACCTGTCAATCACTGGCTTCTGGTACTAACATCCGCTTACATGTACAGGTACATGTAAAGTATTACCAATACATCTGTTTGTTTGTTTTTTTGTTTTTTTTTTAGATGGTTACTGCATCATGTATTAAAGAAGAGGCCTTTAGGGTAAACAAAGAAAGATTACATGTGTACCTTGGTCTTCATACCCAAGGAGGAGAAGAAGAAGAAGAGAAAAAAGAAAAAGAAGAAGAAGAAGAGGAAGAAGAAGAGGAAGAGGAAGAGGAAGAAAGAGAAGAAGAAGAAAAAGAGGAAGAAGTATAAGAAGGAGAAGAAGAAAAAGAGAAAGAAAAAAAAAGGAGAAGAAGAAGAGGAAGAAGAAAAAGAAGAAGAAGGAAAAGAAAGAAAAAAAAGGGGGAAAAGAAAGAATAGAAGCAAAAGAAGAAGAGGAAGGAGAAGAATAGGAAGAAGAAGATCAAGAAGGGAAAAAATAAAGAGAAGAAAAAAAGAGGAAGAATGAGAAGGAAAAAAGAAGATGATGATGAGGTAGAGGATGAGGTAGAGGAGGAAGGAGATGAAAAACAAGGAAGAGGATAAGACTACCTTGGTTTCAGTACAGCACACATCGTTGAGTTTGAGAGAACGTCGTGCGTGACTGCACACTTGTAGCGCTCTCGCTTGGCCACGAGGGGCGTCTTGTCGTTTTCATCAACCAGAGTGAAATTGACAGGAATGAGTGATTTCAGTGTGATAGGCTTGTTCGTCATGGGGCAGTAGACGGTCTTGTCCTAAAGAAAAGAAGAAATTGGAGAATAAGCCAGTTCGTAAATTGCTTTGGAACGCATGACCCCAAAATATCCACAGATCTTTTACACGATGGATACGTCCCACTTGTGCATTTTAGAATAATCACTGCCAAAGTGATGGAGGCACTTCATGAATACCTTTTGTTAGCCTCTTGAGAAGAATACTTCCACCTGTGTATCAGATAAATGTACTGTCAGTGCATGAGGTACTGATAACATAACTTTCATGAGCATGATGACAGTATTCATCTCAATAGTTTTAAAGTTTGGGAACGAATGACCTTTATCTGCCCATGCACTATTCCTAATTACGAACTCGCTTATTGTCAACTGACATTGTGATCATTAACAGTAATCTTCAAGCATTTTTAAAGTAGCTTCTACAAAAAAACATGAGTGGAAAAAAGTAATGGATTTGTATTTTACTAAACCTTTAAAAATGCCTACATTGCTGAATTTACCTACATCATTTTAGCTACTTTACTGCAGCAGACTTTTAGACACAAGCCTTAAAGGTAAAGACCAGTATTGGAAACGCCCCAATTTCAAAAAATGAAATGGAAGCTCTCTTTACCAATCATGTGAAAGAATATGTTTTGACTAATACATGATGATAAAAAATTTGCCGGGAAACTGCCTACTAATTCATATATTTGGTAAATTTGTTTCTCTCATGGACTGTGAGAGATATAGGTTAGTCCCATATACATCTTTCTGTGTATAGTGCTTGTAACTTTACGAAGAATGGGCCAAATTTCTTATCATTTTGATGATTCCAGAACCTTGCAGATGCTAGATGCTAGATGATCAACGTTTTCTGATCGATTCCACAACGTTTCTTTCACAATGCAATCGCATGACCATAACTGGTCTTTACCTTTAATTGCAAGTCAAATTATTGTGCTTAGAAATTTGGAGTATTTAAATGCACTGACTCAAATTTATCAAGGTTTTATTTTATTTTTCATTTATTAATATTTCACCAGGGTAGCCTATTCAACAAAAGGGGATCTTTCATGGGGATGTGAGTTTGAGTTCTTACCATGGTTATAATCTGAACCATAGACTAAAAAGGCATATATAAGTGATAAGAGCCATATATTGCCCATTCACTGCACATGAATCTACACGCCCATACTATGGATTAAAGAGGCTATAACCTATGGTTTTAAGAAACTTTTAAGATAAACTTCCGTTGGTAATTCCAGCCATTGAGAGCAACCTTATTGAAAAGGAGCTTCTTAAAAGGCTTAACGGTAGGCCGAAAAATCACCCTTTACCCCCATATACATGTACAGTCAAACCTGTTTTAACTACCACCTGTATAGAAAGACCAACTGTCTACAAAGACCACGTTTTTTGTTTCCCTTTGAAAATAGTTTTTTTATTGAAACATGCACTAAAAGAACCTGTACATAAAATACACCAGGCTATAAAAGACCACTTTTCTTGTTTCCCTTGGGTGGTCTTTATAGACAGGTTTCACTGTATGAATATTTTTTTCTTGGAGAGGGGGGGGGGGGGGGGGGGGGGGGGGGGGAGGTGGGGATCTGATATACTCACAGGCTTCTTGACCAGTGTTGGCTTAGCATTTGGTGTGTGTTCTGGAATCCAGAAACTGGGTAGAACCTTATGCTTCCCTCCATCCATGTTTGAAATAGACTTGGTGCCGTTTGATGTTGAGGCCTCGTCTGTCCTCGCTCGCTTAGAGGTAGAGGCTCCGCTCATGAGGCTACTCTCTGTGTTACACAGGAAGGAAGAGTTTAATCAGACTATTATTTAGGTGATTGCAATCACTTAAAGAGAAGGATGAGTTCTAGGAAGAAGTGGACAATAATTTGTGAGCGTTATCATTGTCTTACATGTGGAAGAATATCAGATAAAAAATGTTCCCTGAAAAGCATGGCTCTTCAAATGCCTTAATATTCTAAATATGGCATGTAACATCATAAAAATTGGGACAAATTTTTATGCCAAATGTTTGTGTAGTCCCATAAACATCTTTCTGTGTACAGTGCTTGTAACTTCACCAAGACTGGGCCAAATTTCTTATCATTTTTATAACTCCGGAACCGGCAGTACACACCAATAATTATATGGTAGATGATCAACCTTTTGTGATCGATTCCACAATGTTTCTTTCACAATGCAATCGCATGATCAGAACTAAACTTTATATTTAGGGAAGGAACTTGACCCAGCTGATGTAAGGGGGTACCTGGCAGGAATTAACTCCTTGAAATGCTAGAGTGCCATAATGGCAGCCATGCTAAACCTGGGGTAATAATGTGTAGCGCTTGGAGTGTCAAGTCTGACAGTCTTGAATACCTCAGTACACTACCGGTAGTTGTTAATTTGTTATTATCAGCATTTGAATGTATGGAAGATTTTTATTTTGAGGGGGGGGGGGAGGGGGGGGGGGGGAGGAATAGTTACTGGCTCCCTTCAGAAGGTTATCTTTGTTACTTTACCTGAATCAACAAAGTCCTGGACTCTCTTCAGCTGCTGGGATTTCTTCCCCATCTTCTTCTCGTTTCTTTGTGGTGGGAGTGGGGGGGGGGGGGGGGGGGGGGGGGGGGGGAGGGGGCGCGGGGGAAGAAAGAAGGGGGAAAAAGCTCAGTCAGATTGACATAAAATGTGTTATTTTATACCATAAATATGAAACATAAGAGTGCACATTCAAACTTCATCACAAAGGAAAAGTGTGACAGATTTACCCCCCTCTCCACGGAGGTTTAGTAAATGAAATCCTGGTAAAAACTAGGAATTATCCCAAGTCTAAATGCAAGGTAAAAGGTACATCAAGTATCTCCTGGGGAGGATATGTGTGCAATATAAAGGTTCCTATCGTTGTTATTATGATTATAATTGTCATTTCAACAAAAGAAACAACCAGAAAATATCATCAGATTATCATTATTGCATCGGGGAGATCAATTGATTGATTTAACAATCATTTCTTAAACAGAAAAGTTAGAAAATTAGAAAAAGAATTCAACAGATCTTTGAATGAGAATTTGTTCTAAATTCATGAGACAATTATTAATCCCTAAAATATGAAGGTTTTAAATATTAAACAAAGTGTGAATACACAACATGACTATGCAAAGGGGTAAAAGGATCTACAGAAAGATATCCGACACATTTCTAAGACTTTCTCACCTCTTGTTTCTTGATTTGCTTCTCGTATTCGCTCATCTGATTCTTGATTTCTTTCTTCTTCAGGAGGATGTACTCCAAGATGGCTTCCTTGTCATAAAGGTAACCATCTTCTCTGTAAATGAAAATCACAAACAATCAGAATCAGTTTCTTCATTTCATCAAAAATATGATTCTCATGAAATATACTATTCTATAATAAACTTAGATATAGACAGACTAAAATATATATTTCTACAATTATCAGAGAATAGTGCAATGCTCCTTGATATTTTGATAATAATCTTCTGAGGTGAAATATCATATGTATCTGATCTACAAAAAAAGCATGAGTAGGAAAAGTATCACAACACCATTTAAATATATTAATTTATTTAATAATGTGGGTTAATAAAAATATATCTCAAGGAAAACAAGCAATTCAGTCTCTGAATTGGGCACATCATAAATTTATTAATAGAAACCAAAATCATTATTTTAACCTTCAAATTGGCAATTGTTCTTTGTTTCGTAATCTCCTTTAATCCATAATATTTTAGAGCATTACTGTTGCTCATTTGAGGATGTGATACTGATTCAATCAGCTATTCTTTTGCTTTTCTATCAATAAAAATATGTAAACAAAAAAAATTATATTGACTTACGTAATGACAGGGTTGTTGCAGGGCTGTAAGGTGAGACAGCAACAATCAAAATCTTTCTCTGAATCTTTCCCGAGACGAGCTTTATTGGTGCCATAACCTGATTCAGCTGTAATAATGAAAGAAGAAAGCGCATACCACTTTAAGGCTATCAAAAATAGAGAGAGCATCGCATTCAACTTTAGTTTAAAGATCAGAAGTAGCAAGAGTAACATTTTTTTTTTTTTTTTTTTTTGTTGTTGTTTGTTTTAGTACGGTGGCGTCTCGTGGCTTACCGGGCAGAGTATTTTGATGAGGCAGCATGCTTTTGTTGTTGCTGTTTGTATATATATTTTTTTAAATATTTTTTCTTGCCCTCAGATGCTTTGCTCACGGTCTGCCACGATGCGCAATCGCATGAGGTCTAAATAAATAAGTATTTAATAATGATGTTTTTTCTTTTTTTGTATAGGTATTTTCTAAAAAATGAAGTAATTTTCATTATTATTTCTGTTATAATCACTCCTTTTGTTGCGTATAATTATAATTATGACTAGTCTACATTGAAAATCTATTTCGAACTTCTTTATCTATATCAGGGAGTTCAAGATAGTGTTGTTTTGCTTTGTAATGCTTTGTTACGATTTTGCGGATGTTTATCGTTTGTTGTCCAAGCCTGCGGAGATTTCTTGTAATATATTCATATCTGTTAAATGTTCGTCTTTTGTTTGTCTATGTTTACTTGTGTATTTTTTCTTGTCTATACTTAATTTCCATTTTTATATCACAATGTTGTCCATACAGGACCGATTCTCTTTTTCTAACTAAATTTGAAACTTCCATTTTAGAATACTGCGCATTATTGTATATTATTACTACTATTTTGTTACGCAATCCTTTTGTGGTCAAACTCTAAATGGATACGTTACATAATAACTTAGCGTTTAATTCTCTTCGTGATGATCGATATGATGAGACTATCGCCAATTCTCTAACTGAGTACATTACTAACCATCAATTCAAAGACTTGATGTGTAATAATAATATTAATAAAGATACATTTTCTTTATTCCATTTGAATATTAGAAGTATTAATAAACATTTTGATGATTTTCAATTCCTCTTAGATAATCCGTCCCAATGTCTTCCCTCTATAATTGGGCTTACCGAGACTTGGTTAACCACAGATCCTAACCCACCATTTGCCCTACATGAACATGATTTTATTTTTAGTAGTAGGAAGGAAAAACTTGGAGGAGGTGTTGGTTTATATGTTTCAAAAAATTATTCTTACAATGTTTGTAATGATATTACTATAATGAACAATATCTTGGAATCCTTGTTTATTGAAATCTTATTGCCAGGTCTAAAGAATGTAATAATTGGTGTAGTTTATCGACCCCCAAGTAGTAATACTTTAGATTTTTTATCGTCCCTACTGATATTTTGAATAATTCGGGTAATGATTAATAAAGATTGCTTTATAATGGGTGATTTCAATATCAATTTATTAAAATATGATACTGATAATTTATGTCATGATTTTTTGGAAATATTTTTATCAAATTCATTCTTCCCACTTATTTCTAAGCCCACTCGTGTAACTAATAATTCTGCTACATTGATTGATAATATCTTTAGTAATGTCATTCCACATCCTGATTCCATACATTATACTTTCTGATATATCTGATCATTATCCCATTTTTACTGAGTTTACTCTTTCAAATTCAGTCCACGGTGGACGGCCCTCGTCCATTAAGACGTCGAGCTTCCCCAGAGAATATAGCAAGACTTGGAGCCAGTTTAGAGCACGCAGATTGGTCAAGTGTTTATAACACTGATGATGTAAATAGTTCGTATAATAATTTTTTAGATATTCTGAATGAAGAGTTAGATACATGTATTCCCTTACAAAGAGATAAAGTAAATAATTATAAAATTACCCTAGACTTCCCTGGATTTCGAAATCTCTTCTAAGATGTATTAA